>SMLS01074586.1:0-20514 GCA_004785975.1 Popillia japonica | reverse complement strand
TTTGCCAAGTAACACTTTTCGAACTGTATCTGTGCATACATGTTTACTAAATGTCAGTTGAATAAATGAGGTCAATTTTATCGCACTAATCTTAGGATTTTTTCGTACCTGTCGTATGATCGCTTAACGCTCGCGCCCGGTAAGTTTCTTTGGTCTTCCACTTCTAGCTGCATTTGCCGTACTATCTTCTTAAAACACCTCCCCGTCTCTCGACATGAACTCCATAGACAACCTATGGCATCACCTCGAACAACAGATCAGGCAACATCCAATTAGAAGCAAAAAAACTTGGAGAAAAGCGCAACTGCCACGAGATTTTGGTGGACCTGTAGATCTGCAGTATACCGCAAACTAGTTCACTCTATGCCAAGACGATTGAGGGTCGTCGACGACCGTAATACGAAGAAACTCAAGTTTTGCCATCACTTTGTTTTTTGTATCTAAAATAGCTGTATGAATATTTTTGCGTTGCGTTTATAGTGGATGTTTATCCAATATAACAATCACATTATTTACATTTTGTTTGTTTGTATGGCAGATGAATATTTGAAATAGATGTTCCACGTGACATCTGTTAAATATTTCTATTAGCAGTAAACATAGTTTTATAAACTCGTAGGTATTCCTGATTTGCATAGTTGTATGAATACTTTTGCTGCTCACTGTATATGCATAATAATATGCTAATACCTATGCGTTAAATAAAAGGAAATAAAATTAGGACGCATTGCTTGTTTTATTGTTTGGTTCTGTGAAACATCTGCAATTTATTTGAATAGGTATAGTATTGACGGAACAAAGCTACACTTGTTTTAAAGCCGTATTTATATTTAATCGTATTCTCCGAATTTCTCTCGCGCCTTTTTAGGGAATATATACAATATTCTATTGTGATTTATAATATTATAACACCTACCTTATTTACGTTGGGTATGCAATTGTAAAACGTTAGTCAGATGTCCCTTTATGTCGATAATTTCCCAAAAAGAAATTACTTGCAACATTTAAGAACAAACATGAATTCGAGATTTCGGTAAGCGCAAAAAACTAATATTTGCCGATGGATAACACTCATTGTGAGTGTAATTGGCATACCTATTAAATATGTAATTGATAAAGTACTTAAATAATGTTTTTTCTGCTACCTTATTTAAAAACAACGTTCTTAGACGAATTATTAAAAAACAAATCGATGGGTTTAAGAAAAGGTTGTTTTATCGGTTACATTTTCCTTCAGATGTAACGTCAAACGATTTCTAATCCTTAAAAAACATTCTGTTTATTGCCAGCCGATTAGAGCACCTGCATAAGAGCTCGCTACTCGGATTAAATTTTATTGGTCGTAGGCGGAGCAGGGGTGGTACCAATTGCATAAATTCCGAAAATATTAGTTTGCAACCAAATACACACGGTACGAAAGTTCTCCATAAGAATGAGTGATCAAGTGATCAATGCTAGTACCTACCCGAGTGGTTCTGCTACTATAATATCGTATATAGTTTTGAAATCTTTCACTTAAATAATCTCTAATATACGAAGTTTCTGACACGTAGCAATAACTATAGTCATACTACCTCTTCTTAAGGTAGTATGAAATATGTTGCCGAAAGAAAAGGCTGCTCAATCATATTTCACTGGCAACTTTCATTAAACACAATTCTATCCCTAGCATTCCGAAAGCAAGGAATATTGAACACCTGCTTCAAATTTAACGATTTGTAAATAATTCCTGGCAAACCACAGCGTTATTTTCCCTACTTTTTCACATGTATACTTATAGCTTCGGTAATGTAAAAACGTCAGTCTTCCCAAACACAATTGAATCCCCTTTCACATGATAACGTTATAAATTATTCGAACGTTCTCTGTCAATTGTAAGAGTAATGTGATAATAGCAAGATTTCTGAAAACAAACTTCAGTTCATTTTAAAGTGTGCATGTCGCGAAAATATGATTTACGAGAATTAGATGGAAGTACTTCAGTGAAAAGCTTTTGTTATCCTACGCTATTAGGAAAATGCTTTTAGACTTCTGAATTTGCAAGATCATCGTAAAAATCTTAGATTGTACATAAATAATGGGTAGTACGTTCGAAAAATATCGCTCTTATCTACTCACGTATTTTCACGTAAGACAATTAATCATTAAACATGTATGCTACAGGATGACTATTTCTTTATCGGGATCACAGAATTTACGTTCAGAAAGTTATATATCTAATATCTTAGCATCAGATACATTTCAAGTTTTCATTTTTCTATGCCGCTTTTGCGCGATGCTTGCCCACCTACTAGCATATACTATTTAGATATTGGGCCCCACGTTGTTGGTGCCACAAATATTTAGATTGCTTTCCGCGTATGAAAAACAATGAAATAAAAAAAAATAGTTCTTAGGGTAAATTTTGGGTCCGGTGAGCTCTCTCTCAAGGGTGTTCACGAGTCTTAGCACTGGTGTATAATGAAATAAATCAACAAGCATAAAAATCACCTCTCCCAATAAGATAAACAATTCAAATATAAACAATTTTGTTATATTTTATACAGAAAACACTAAAAAAAACTAATAATTTTAAATAATCACCAATACTTAATTTAGTTCCATAAAACATGTAATTAATCAAAAATATAGCTAATTTCTAACCAATAAATTATTTTAACTTGACATTTCTTATAAGTAACGACCTCTATCGATAGTAATTAATATCAAATTTTTAATTATAAAAAAAACTCCTTTATCGATCGTTTCTTATTGTTTTGAATATTAATTCAAGGTCAACCTAATAATTTTTCGTCTTCGTCAATCTTTTATAATACTACTACTGTTTTATGAATTATATACATAATTAAAATATCGAATCGAAGTATGAAATTGGTATTTAGTGAAGAATAAATATCGGAATGGATCAAAAAATTCAACAATTAATGAATAGGAAAATTCTAACCTTGCTTTCGAAAATAAACCTCTATCAGGAATATCAGCCTTGGAAAATGGGAATAACCGGATACAAGGTGTAGATTAGCCAGTTCTAGGTTTTGGAAAATAAAGTAAACATTAATAAATCAATTCAACATAAAAACTTTCAGATACAACTCATACGAAAATTGTTGGCGTCCGTTTTAGAAGAAAAAAATCAACAACCAGTTATCTTGTTAACGAACAAAAACACTAATGCAGTTATTCAAATTTTTCTCAAAAATGATATCGAATCGAAGATTTCCATTGGCGAAAATGAAAAACAATTTTGACACTGACATAAAAAAAACAATTTTACTTAATTTAATTAATTTAATAAATTAATTCCTAGAGCGTTGTTGGTCGTCTTCCAAACGCTAAACTTTTTAAATAATCCAACAGCCAGTAAACCGCAGGGTTAAATTTGGTGGCCATAACTGTTTGCTTAACACACAATCTTGAAAAACGTTGGTTAACAATTCTTTGATTGGTCGGAAAATGTGTGCTGATACTCCATCCTACATGAAAATTATGTGTCTGTGGTGCTCGCTTTGCAGCTGTAGAACAACTTAATTTCTTAACATTTGCAAGTATCGTTACAGATACAGATTCTCCATTCTGCATTGCCTCGTAGATATACGGACCAATGATAAGATCAACTTTAAACCCGCACCAAACAGTGATTTTCTTGTCACAGATACCTACCAGAATGACATCTTGTGTATTTTCAGCAAAATAGATTTTAGAGTTTTGAGTATTGAGTACTGACTCCACCATTCAGAGTAAAGTGTGCCTCATCTCTCCATAAAATACGAGATAACCATTCGGGTTCAATCAGCGATTACTCCCAAAGAAAAATCGTGCCCAGCAGCCAAATCTGCTTCTGCTTCTTTTTCAAGAACGATTACTCAAACTGTGCCGTCCTTGTTAAATTAATTCTATCGAAGAACTAATATTTCCGAGTTACGTCATTTTGTTTCTCATTTGAAGATAAATTAATGTTGTTATACGAATGGTTATAGTTACCGTCTTATCCTAGGTTTTTTGCGATAAGTTGCGAACGTACAGAAATATTTTTTGTGGCTACCTTTACTATCAATACTTTTTCCCCCCACCCTAAAACGAATCCTTTACGAGATACATCCAGTCAACTCGCTTAGCGGTCAAGCTTGTAAATATAGCACTATAAAGGACCTAACACGGTCAACGATGATGCCAAGCAAATTAAATCATGAGACAAATAACTAGGGTGTGAGTATTACATAAAACCAGAAACAAGTTCCAGTAGTATAAAATTTAAAAAATAGAAACACAGAGACCAAGACAAATAAAGAGGCAACATTTTTGTTAAAAACATGTATGCTAAACTATAAAAACTATTGGCATATCCGATAATTTTGCCAGACTAGATACATATCTTAAATGATCTAGAATAGAAATAAAAATAGAATAGAAAAGTAATAGAAGTAAACATCTACTATATCAATATTAACAACCAGGTGTTAGATCAAGTAAAGTTCTAATGTTATATTTCACCATTAAGCGTATAAATATTGTGTTATTAACCGTAAGCAGGAAAGTGTCTTAAGTACTTAAAAACTTTTCCTGGATATTTTTCGGCAATATCCTTTCCTTGATACATTTGGCTATTCAAGGAAGTAATATAATTTGAGGCGAAAGTTTTCTGTGGCATCTCTAAAAGGCAATTGAAAAATGGCATCCAACAATAAACATAAAAGAAAAATCATCTTCCAAGAGAACAACACATGAAGTAAAGTTTATGTGCTCGCAAATGAATAGACTTCAAAATTCAGATCGCTGACCATTAGGAAAGTAACAGTACTCGCTAAAGCAATAGATCTAATCTATTTTGTTTTAAGTATGCGGGGGACTGTGGGTTCTAAATAATTAAAATAATATTATAATGTTCAAATAAAAACGATAAACTTAATAGTAATGTGGTTTCCTACTTTTTAATTAACTAACTACCTACTGCATTCAACAATTTATCTAGAATCGATAACAATTATTCAGAACATAGTCAAGTTGCACATGTTAATTGAACTAAACTATGTACTAAAAACAATATTTACTTCTCTTTTAGGCAGTAGCACTCTTAAATTAAATTTGCAATTTGCTTTCTGATAGTTTAGAAATAAAAATATTTTCTTAGCACTGGTTTCCTTTAATCAAACTTCTATATAAAAATTATAAAATCTCGTTATTCGAACAGAAAAGCCATACTATAAATTGTATATTCAGCGAAAACAATTTTAGTGATTCACGAACATTCAGAATGAAAACAATGCTTGCGCTTCGTATAACGTTTCAGTGGAAAGTTTTTATGTGTAATACAATAGTTAGGAATAATTTCCACCATGAACAGCTTTCTATTATTTACAAATCCATTTCAAATGGAATTTAACCCTCGACATTAGCTATAGAACACAATAACTTTAGTTTAAAAGCCTTCCAGAATTTTTACAAACAGCTTGTTTAACGAAAAAACGCAGAATTTATTTTTCATCTCGAAAGCATTAAAAAAAAAAGTGTTTACTTTGTTAAATCACAACCTATTCAACAAACAAGGTTTTTACAAAGCTAATTGCTTTTCCAGTTGGGTATTTTACCTGGAGTAGTTAAAGATTATAAAGCTAGTCTACAAATAAATATACTTTTTAAAAATACACTTTACTGCACGCTTGAGAAAATTTCCCTAGTCTTAAAACGTTATTCTTGCCGACTTCAAAGAAATATTTCGAATGGATTTTGTTATCGTTGCAATTCCAATTTATTTAAAAGGTGTAAAGCATAATATTCATCTTACACGTGACAAAATCACTCATCCTTTCTGTGATATACCAAGTTAAAGTATCTTTTATGTATTTCAGTTTTCTTAGAAATAAATACACATCTTGTACTGTTTCACAAACATTATTACCAAAGCTGGCGGATGGCTTACAACTATGGTGCAATTAGGACAGGTATTGAGCCTCGAGCAGTCCAAGGCATGGAGTTCGGCAGTAGCTGAACGTAATTTTGGGCATCGAATCATCACAGCCCCTAATATCCCTCCGCTGGAATGATTCTATAAAAAACCTGACTAGCATTGCTCTTACCAGCGTTGTCTCGAAAAAACAGCATTTAATGTGGTCGTACACAGATTACGTCTCCGTGGTGAACTATGGTGACCGCAAGGAGGAGGGGGTTTTTGATTGGTAGTGTGGTAGGCAACGGCAAATAGAAGAGAAATCGGGATGAAGATGGCCACTCAGCAATTGAATTAAGGGAATTATAGAGTTCATGGAAACATTCATGTTCTTATTTTTATATCAAATTGGATGCACTTCAACTTTTCCGCGGTTAACGCAAGCGCACACAATTGTCGGTAGTGAACAGAGACAAATTCTGTGCCGTTCCACGACCACCCTCTGCAGTCACGAGAATGTATAGTGTGGTGATGGTGTGGTGTGTGATAGCGTGTCGCTATTCCATCAGTCCTTTTTTTTAACACAATTGTATAAAAGAAGAGTAACCATAAACAAAATTTGATTCCAACAAGACCACAATCAACTGTTTTTTCCAGACTAGCATTATTTGAACACAGGGTTTCCCTTCAATATGCTAGTGTCTATTTAGGCGCTAATATTAAGCTTCTAATTAGAGTAATAGATAATAATGATATTACAATGAGCATGCAAAGGGATAATCTTATACTAATTATGTAGCATGTTGTACTGCTTTCAATTGATAACTAAGAACGACGACATCACTAATCTGGATGTACTAGTGGTAGTGAAAATTGTGCTCTTCAGTTTCTGGGTGGTGTGTAGTTAACATGTACTATATATAAAAAAAAATTTATCGTACCCTTTTAGGTATTTAGCAGCTCATGGCAAATTGTGGCGGCCAATCCAATACCTCTATCCTATTGGTATGAAGCCGTTTATGCACAATCGTGGCTGTATGCTTTGGATCTCGATCCTGTTGAAATGTAAACTCATTTCTGCAGACAAACGTAGTTTTAATTTAAGAATATTCAAATACTTTTCTTTAGTCATAACTCCAGCAATATATTCGAGTTCACCACACCCCTCCTCATAACTCCCAAAATATTAGTCCTCCTGCCAAAATCAACCTTTTTTGTAAAAAAAAAAAGAAATCAACAAAGTTGTGAATGTAATTACCAATGTGTTTTATAGCGGGTCTCAAACACACTGTTTTATATTTTTCACTTGCCTTTCTCCATGTCCGAATAAAACCACATGATCCAAAAGGTAGTTTTTTTGTGTCTGACTATATTACATGTTTCCATCGGTCATTGCTAAAATTTTACGAACAGTAGTCTTGCCTCTTCTATTCGCAATAGTTCCTGTCTGTTTATACTTCTGTATAATTGATGCAACTGTAATTAGGAATGATAAAAACCTTTTACTAATCTTTTTATATCCTAAACTCATGTTGTGATATTTTACTATTAACTGTGGTAATTCAGTAATAATTTTTCGTTGTTTAGCCATTGACCAAATTTCACAATGTAACACAGCCAATCTCGCGCGAGTGGAAGAGTAAACTAAATTAAATGTTAAAAATACGTTAAAACGACTGTTAAGGTTTTCTAAGTAATATTGATATAGAATTTCGCGGAAATGGCGTAAACGTATTTATACATGCTTTTACAAAAACCTCTCTTTCACTTTCTTTTTCAGTTCTCAGCACAAATTTATATGGGAACAATAAACATGTTTATTCGAATGATAATATAAAATGCAATATTTCTTTTTCGTAAAGGTCGGTATCAGGCATTATTGCTTTTAATCGGATTTTTTGTAACGGGTACGATTACTTTGTTTACATACTGTATAAGGTAATCAATTACAGTAAAGGTAATAATAAATAATGTTTTTAAAATATTGTTTAAGATAACATACATACATACATATTTCCTCAAACATCTTGAAACAGATCGCAGAATACTATAGCAGTTTTCTCTGGAAATCAAGATTGATTGCTGTTGAGGATAAAGTAAAATTATCAGCGCAGCACTGTACAGCCATATAACGCTGCAGACAATACATTTAGACACCATAAATTACACAGCAAGTGTTTTAGGGGTAATCAGATGAGCAATAGAGCTTAAGAAGTCGCACAAACGTACAAACATTTCCTGAATTGCGGCAAATACATACATAAACAAATACAATATAACTTCGTAATTAAATAAAAATGCTTTATTATATCAAGTTAAATTCCTATATACATACATATCAAAAATTTGACTTCAAAGAAGCCACCAAAACCTGGTATAACTCCAGGAAAAAATGGTTTTAATTAAAACTGAGCCATGTCAAGTAAATAAGCGATTCATATCACTTGTTTATATTTTAAAACATTCAAGTCATCTAAATGCGCACGCTAAATAATTATAGATAATTTTGTTTTATAAATTCGCTGAAATGGAAAAAGGTAAACTAGAGTTCATAATGGTAGATAGATGCGGTGATCAGAAGCATAAGTAAAAACCTTTCTTCATCGGTCATGGCTTTCATTCAGCCATAAAACAAGTTCAATGTTTGACAAACGTAAATGTGATATTTTTTATTTAAGCATACCTTAAATCGATTTTAATCTCCTCTTATCACAAATAAAAAATACGAAAAATACTTCACTAAATGAGAATATAAGATATCTAGAATAATAACAAAATTAAAACATTGTCTCCACGCACTGTAGGGGAAGATGGGGCAGATTGATACACTTTTCGTTCTTCACCTCATAACGCTTAAAATATTACAATGAGAGTTTTGATATTTTGAAGTTCAGTACTTTCATATTTCCTGTTTCTATTTGTTGTAACAAAATGTAATTTGTTGTGTTAATAATGGGGGGTGAGGGGGAGGGGGGGGGGGAGAATTGTCATTTTCAAACACAATTCATTTGCATCAAACTGCCCCATACAAGGAGCAGTTTAATTCATGTATGGGGGCAGATTGATACATACGAGAAAAAATAACATTCGTGAAAAAATAACGGTTCAGTAATTAATAAAATATAGTAACTACAGCTCAAAATAGTGTATTGATTTAAATATGAAATATGAAATTAAGAAATTATCAGAACTTCTATCAAAAACACAGAAAACTGTTATTGCACGTATCAACAATAAAACATTATTATAAATTATAACACATTGTACGCCATAAAATCAATAGCAAATGAATAAAATGATGAAGTTATGACTTGTTCCTTCTGTCTCGATTGGGGCAGGTAGTTTTAATGCAACATGAGTTAAATCAGCTGTCGCCATATCAGCAACAGCGGGACATACAAAAGTCCAAGAAGTCGATTTTTTCCTTAAATATGAAACTTGATACTCTGTAGGACTATGTAATACTAGAACTTTACATATATAATAGACTACAAGTCTAGGCAGATTGATACACTGTATCAAAAATATTTGTATGAATGTGCTCCGTTAGAAGCTTGTCAGCCATTTTGCTTTTTTATCACAAACTGTTGGTGAAACATTATAACCTTTAAAAAAAGAATTCATCAATGATGTTACTTCCCTCTAGTACCAAAAAATTAAACCGCTGGCACAACAGGTTCTCAATAAACGACGGTAAATAATAGCATAAATATTTACTTATGGTTCTAATAAATACGTGTAAATTCAGATAGCAACTATTCAAAGCTGAAACCACGGCTAATTTTGTTGGCAAATATGACATCAGTGATGGCATCTTTTGATACGTAACAGAACATTTTAGAGTAGTTTGGTATATGACAAACCTCACTGTATCCATGTGCCCCGTGTAACAATGTGCCCCATCTTCCCCTACTTCATACCGTAACTGCTGTTCATGGAACATACTCACACAAATGACATGAAGAAGTGTTTTGTAGCTGCAGATTGTAGTGGATTTGATAGGTACACTATACATATACACCACAAAATATACAAAAAAAGTATGTAAATAAAAAATATTTGTAATATGATCCTATTGTGGTAATATATAAGTACAAAATGATCTCAATTAAGCGTTCACCATTACTCTCTCGGTTATTGTTAACACTATCAAGATGATTAAATTAACAGAAAGGTAGTATTTTAAAACTAATTATGCTGCACTTAACAAAATCTAATCGAACAACGAGTTATCAAAACAATTAAAATGTTGTCTTTTATAAAACACAAATTTTAATTGTAATAAAAGTATTAATATTCTTTGTTTTATTCCTCTAAAATAAAGTTATTATTAGTGGCTTACATACTGGACTAAAATGGATTAATAAAGATACTTCGAGAAAACTGACACATAAAATGTGTCAAAATAAGTTAATAAAACATTATTTGTCAGGACCTTAGCTGGATTGCAGGGACCTTTAGCCTTTTTGTCCGCCATGTTGGGCTCCCCAAGTACGAAAGTATCTGGGTCAAGATGGTGTCATCAATGGTGGCATGTCTTGGCTGAGGTTGAATGATCTTCCTCGAAGGAACGTCGTGTCCTACACTGAGGAGGAAGTCTGTCAGAATGTAGCTTCCCAAGTTGCGGAATGAGCGGATTCTCCTGCTGTACAGCCCTCTCCCAAAGTCATAGCGTACTGTGTCAGCGTAGATGTATTTGGATGTTGCTGACAAACCATGATGCTGCGGCAATCATTTACGGCGTCCTGTTCTGTAGGTTAAATGAACTTTTCCAGCACAATAGGGTAGACAGAACAGCACTTGGTCAAAAGGGATTTTAAGATGACCTCTGAATGCCAGTCTTGGATCAAATATAATACCGAGGTATTTTGCCTTCTGTTGCAATGGAATTTCAGTGATTTACTTTGGTAAAGACGTAGGAAAAAGAAAACTTGTTATCTAAAATTATCTGGACGAATGAATCTGAACCTTCGAGGGATGAGATAACCAATTTTCTTAACTTACTGGCTCGCAGAATAGAAAAGAATCCATATAATACAGAATCCGTGTACCAGCAGTATTCAGTCTAAGTGATAGGGAATAAAATATACATATGTATTGTCTGTTAAGTTTGGTTAAATTTATATCTTTCTATTTAAAGATACTTTTTCTACTTTGAGATCAATAAATACACAATTATATAGAATCTAAATATAGATTTCTTCGGTAAACTCCAGTTATTCAGGTTCTGGATTTAATTAATTATAATTTTAATTCTGTTTTAATTAACCTGAATGTTGGAAAGCTCTCCAAGTTAAATTTCTAAAAAAATGCTGACCAGCATTTTTGATTTACAATAATTTCTGTAGGTACCAATTTGATGGGGCTCCAACCTTTTCATCGTGAACGGTTCCTGAACAATTAGTAAGGTTCCTTAGAAATAACTGAATCAATTGCAATTGTCTTTCAAAATGACTTCCAACATTGCTCGATTTAATTTCGCTTATTTTTTATCTGATAGTCCTGATAGCGGTTATTTAATCTATACCCTCGAAATGTTTGAGCCATAAGAAGAACAATAATAAAATTGGACAAAGCTTAGCAATTATACAAGGAACATATAAGACAAGCCCTAATAAGTGAAATAGAAAGATGAATCGTATTGTGTTTAGATTTGATTGGCGGCCATATACACACATCAACATAATCTAAGGATATCAATGTTTATTTTATTTGCTTGATTTTATTTCCGTAAATATTGTCTTTTGTTGCTTAATTTGGTTGCTAGGTAACTTATAAACAACTATCTGTCAAAAGTATCCATTAAACAAGTACAGTTAATGATTAGTCTTAAAATGTTTTGGATTTTAACTTTAGTGTGTTACTTCTCCCACCATTTCTGCGTTGTTTCACAAAAATTAGTACCCATTGATAAGTGTAAGCATAAATTACGTTAAAAGCAAACATGAATGAACAAAATAGACGTCGTCATTTGCAAATGAATAGGGCAGTTGGAATGCTGGAAGTTGGAGTAAGACAAGTTGACGTAGCGGAGCGGCTAGGTACAACACAGAGCGTAATTAGCTGACTATGGCGACGTTACAGAGATACAGGTAATCCCAGGGAACGACATCTTGGCAGAAGACGCGCCACCACTGCTATTCAGGACCGGTACATCACTCTTCAGGTTCGCCGACAGAGTTCACTAACTGCTACTGAGTTAAAATCGCGTCTGACGCGTACTGATTGGCTCAATGAAGCAAGAATTGAGGTTTTGCCATGGCCAGCTCAATCCCTAGACCTCAATCCCATTGAGCATGCATGGGATATGCTTCAGAGAAGATGCCTGCCACATATGGACGCTATACAAAATCGGCGGCAACTGCAAGAACTTCTTTCACAACAGTGGAATCTTCTTCCACAAGAAGACTTGGACAATCTTATTCTGTCTATACCAAGAAGATGTAGGGCCGTTTTAAACTCCAGAGGAGGTCCCAGTCTTTATTAGTTCCTTAATCTTCGAATTTTTTAATGCAATATAAGATTAATTTTGAATTGTTGTTTAGTTCCATTTTGTAGAATTTCTAATTTCTAATTAATAAATTTTTATTAAAATTGTGTTAAATATTAATTTAAGTTAATTTCACTCATAGCTTACTTTACATTTAACTTTCAAGCCAAAAAAAAGATGCACTAAATTATTTTTTTAAGCAAATAAGATATATCCTTAGATTATGTTGATGTGTGTAGAACATATTTAGAATACTCCTTTAACATATTTTTTGGTTATAAAGTTTTTGTGTTTGTATATTTTTCGTTATTTGACACAAATTTGGATAAAAAAATACTCTACATCTTCTGCACATTTACAACTCTTAGACCTCGATAAAGAAACATAAAATATTATTTTCATAGTTACCAAAGTTTTCGACATTTCAATATGGCTTTTCGGACTTTCATCAGGGGAGATATCATCAAGGGATTGGTGACTCGAACATCGTCAAGAATATAAAGTTACTTTGTAATAACGCATTACGTAGAATTATTAAGGTAATTCTAAAATGCAATAAGATACAAGATGGTCCATTTTAAAAAGGTGACGTTCAAGAACGTGAAGTTGCTTAAAATTAACATTTATTTTAGACACTCCTATATACATCACATACATAATACATCATTTCGTGGACGTAAGTGTGTAGTTTAATTAATACTGAGGGCAATGCATGTTTAAGCTGCAATACTTTCAGAAATACACAATTTTAAATTCAGCATTAGCCGTATATGTGAAAAATTAATAACTCAAAAGCGGTGGATTTTTGACATAGAGCCGTTAATAAGCTTTGATACAGAATGCGCAATTGAAAAATTTCAATCATGTACTATGCTATTGAATTGATAAAGTTGACATAAACCTCCTGTAAATCGGAAGTTATACAAGACCGCAAATTATTTTGCTGAGACTAATTGACTCTCACAACAACTTTCTACAACTACTAGACTTCCAAAATATTGAAAAGTTCTAATGAATCAGTTTCGTGTATAACCCAGACATTTTAATAATTTTAGAATCTCAATAGGCATTAGTTTGTAAAGCGAATCAATTACATATATGTAGGTATGTATGTATGTACATACACACATATGTATCTCTAGTATCGTTCACTCTTTCTCTCTCGTGCATGATATAACATTGGTTGCCTGTGATTTTATAAACTACGTAATCAACATTCATTCGATTTGATTTTGCAACCATTTTCCAATTCCTAGAATGTACCAATTCCGAATAACTTTAATTGGAATAAATTTTCTATCTATGCAGATATTTGTTATGTATTACAGCCTAGAGAACTAAATAAATTAAAACTTAATTATATTCCAGTCTCTAGTCTAATCTGTCTAACTTACTCTATAACTACTACAGAGTTACATGGAACACGCTTTTGTAGAAGCATAATCTGGACTAAGCGTATATGTATATGTATCTGCTAAGTTTTCCAGTGCCTTAGAAGCTCTAGTAACGGATACAAGGAGACGAAACCTCTGAATACAAATGTCGAAGGTATTAACATTCAAAGTGCCAGAGTAGCAGCAATTTAATAGATTACCTCTATTCATCTTAATAAATTAAGCTGTCATCATTATTCATCCGTTGATATAGCTGGAATTTGTTTCCTATTTCTAAGCAGAGTGAATATCCCGAGCAGATTAAGGTAATTTGTCAATCGTTTTACTAGTTATACTTATTACATTTTGTCACAAATATACCAAATGTCGCTATAACGCGTAGATACTGATGTAAATCAGTAAAAAGATCTAGAACGATAGTAGCTTATCTAATGACATAATATCTAATTTAAAATGTACGTATCTTTAATAATAAATGAGAACTAAGTACTTCTATATATGTATAATGTGATTTCAACACTGTGGGCTTCTCTAATACAGGTAATTTCCGGTAACTCCAAACGCCACAAATTAATTATTATTATAAATTAAATTAATTCGGGACAGGCGTTTCGGCGATGCGTGAGTGGTCATACAAATACATACAATAAATTTTACAGACTTGTGGTTAAATAACATCTTTTTTACAAAGTATTTACACAGCAGCAATAAATTTACACTAACACATGTTAAGAACGGCCGACCTTTCAGAGGATTTTAAATAAGACGGAACTTCCTAGAATTGCCAGTTTTCGGTTCATTAAGTTCTTGATATGGTGTCCGTTTTCAGCAAGATTTTACGCTACTGGTTTTCCAAACCAAAAATTGGCGTTTTGTAAATTCTTTGTAAAAGGAATATTATTTAAACGTTGGTTTGTAAAACTTCGTTTCGTCACCGAATCACCTGTCCCGAATTAATTTTAAAGTTGTGGTGTTAGGAATTTAGCTGCTCCTGGAGCCACCGAAAAATACTGTAGATTCTCGTATATTGTAGTAAATATAAAAAATGTTTCTAATGATGATACTGCTATGTCATAAGATTTGCGTATGAATATTTCCAGAGTACAGCTTTGCATTTATAAGTTGTCCATTTGTTACTTTAATCCGTTTGTCACATAAGTTTTAACATTGAAGTGCTATCTTATTTGTTTTCATTGCTTCCTTCGTCCAAGATTTCAGGTTGTGAGATGCAGTCGTGTTCTGCCGTATTCGTCCTTGTAGCAACAATATTGGAAAAGAGGAAATAATGTCTCATCAAGTTCTCAAATTCCATTGTTAATAGCCACAATACACTTAAAAAAACAGCAAGACATTTATTTGTAGCAGCTGTGTTGGAAGTGGACCAGATTTTGAGCATAAATATATTATTTTCTCCTACATAAACTTTGCCAATTCTTCTCTTTTGCTAAGACATTTCAAGTAACATCGAAATGTCTTTTTCGTTGTTCGTTGCCTCTGAGAACCAACTATTGAAGATGATCAACACAGAAGAATATGTAAAGGACACTTACGTTAATAATAGAGCCAAAGAACCAGAAGATACAATTTTACGTTTGTCGCCGTACCATTGAGCTTTAACTCCCATACAATTGATATGTGCTTAACTTAAAAATTCCACATGTCAACCTGATCAAACACCGAAATGTGGTAAAAGTACCATGATATACATACATACATTGAAAATGCAATGGAACATATTAGTGGTGAAAATAGTTATGAAAATAATTAATGGATATATGTATAATATTGTAGCACTCAATTTTCCACTTTCCATATGATTCAGATACAGCTTGCAATCTACAAGACGTTTCAAGCGCAAACCATGATAATGAGGTTAAAGGTTTCGCCCAGTAAAAATGTTCATTTGTTAACATAATATTACCTTACGTTTAATACTTACACATTCAATATGGCTTGCACAATTTTATTATACAAACTAACTACTTCGCGGAACTGCTAAACGAGAACGATGTATTAAAAACAGAGCTAGAGTGGGCACAAACAGAGATATCCACACACGAAGACTGGATGGTGGAAGCTCCAACGAAGAACGAAATCTGAAAAATTATAAACAACTTAAAAAATAATAAGTCCCGGGGAGAATGGCATTTCGGGTGAAATTCTAAACCAAGGACGAGATCTGCTAAATGCTCGAATATGCGGCTTAATCCATAGAGTTTGGGAGGAGGAAACAATGCCAGAAGCATGGTGTGGGACTGTAATACACCTACTACATAAAAAAGGAGAAGCAATAGACTGTAATAATTACAGAGGAATTGCATTGCTTGATGTAGTGTATAAAGTATTTGCAAAAATTTTAAAAAATCGAATTGACGAACATCAAACGGAGATAGTAGGAGAATATCAAGCTGGTTTCTAGAGAGGAAGATCAACGATAGATCAAATCTTTATGATGAAGATGCTACAAAATGATACCTACGATCAGAACTTACCTCCACATATATACTGTTCATTGATTTCAAGCAGGCTTATGATTCAATAAGAAGATCACATATATGTATGTATGTATATGCTGCAATGAAAAAGCTCAATTTCCCAAGTAAGATCATCAATCTCGTAAAAATGACTCTGACAGAGACGAGGAATACAGTTATGGTGGAGAGAGTTGTCACAACACATTTCCAGGTTTAAGGGGTTTAAGACAAGGAGATCCATTATCAACCACACTCTTCAACTTGATTTTAGAAGCTATTCTTCAGGAAAGCGGCATAAACACACATGGAATGATTTACCACTGCAAATACTAATGCTTGGCTTAGGCCTATGATACAGTCCTGCTAGCCAGAACAAAAAAGGAACTGATAAAAGTATTTGGTTTACTGGAGAAACGAGCTAGAAAAAGTAGATTAAAAGTAAACGAGGAAAAAACTAAATACATGGAAATGAATACGAGGGGAACACAGGAGACACACCTAAAAACAAAAATACCAGGCAAAGAATACCTTTTTGGGAAAGTCCAAAAATTCGAGTATCTAGGTGTTACAATCACAAATAAAGGAGAAGAGAATAAAGGAATCCAAAAACGTCTCATGAAGGGCGGCAGAGCTTATGCGAGCCTGAAAAAAGTGTTCACATCCAAAGCAACCTCACGGGCATCCAAACTAAGATTATACAGAACAGTAATTAGACCTATAGTGCTATACGGTTCTGAGACATGGATAATTAACAAAAGAGGAGCAGAGTGAACTGAGAGTGTGGGAACGTCGGATAGTGAGGAAAATATTGAGAGGAATAAAAATAGCAGAAAATTTATGGAGGAAAAGAACAAATGAAGAAGTTAATGAGCTCTATGGTTACCCAGACATAATCTAAGAGGTCAGAGCGAGGAGAGCGAGGTGGTTGGACCACATTGAGAGAATGGCCGATGGGCGAAGAGGGCGGTACTAAGAAGAGAAATCGGGAAGAGAAGAGGAGGGCGACCAAAGAAAAGATGGTTAGACGTGGCGAAGGAAGATTTAAGAGAGATGGGTGTAATGAATTGGCAGGGAAGAGCCAAGGGCAGAGAAAAGTGGTAGAAAAAATATTAGCCAAGGGCCTCCAAGGCCTATAGTACTGTGATATATAACTACTTATGCAGTATGTAACTGTGTACATACCATGTGAACACCTGCGAGTGGTCGATACCTAATCTGTGTACGCTATATTCTACTGTATGATTGTATTGGCAAAAATAGCGTGCTGCATCTTAGTTCAACGGTACATTAGATTTCGTATCGAGCGGACGATCTATCTAACTAATAACTACCTCCACAGAATTTCCACCGTATAATTGTTGCACCATAAACAGGTTCTTGCCTGGGGTATAATATTCCACTTTTAAAACGACCGTTATCACTCAGAACACGTTTTATTGAGAAATGTGTGAAGGAGTGAGCGCTTGGAGATAGAATTCAACTGAAATACGCATGCTAGTATGCGACAATAATTGTGTCCTTATCTCATTCGCAGTCTGCGTAGATAGAGTTGAAATTCTTGCCAGCGATCGTCCGCTCGATAGGAAATCTAGTTTTAGATAATACAATCGTACAGTAGAATATAGCGTACACAGGTTACGTATCGACCGCTCGCAGGCGTTCACATGGTATATGTATATTATTACCGTATGTCTTGTAGTATTTTCTGGCAAATAAAGTTGACGAATATAAACAAGAAGTATTCTTTATATCTAATTGTTATATTTAAAATGTTTATTCTATTTAATTAGCGAACCCTAGGTTGTAGTCAATACGGCCAACGAATTTGCATGCTGCAGGTAGGTGAACCGTATCTATGCAATAATGGTAAGGGGATTATCTTCACAGACAGCGGATAATCTTCACAGCGGGTCCAGTTACAATTGTTACCACATTAAAAGTTAGCTTCTTTTAAGTTTGAACATAGTATAACTGGGTGAGAGAACAGTAGTACTAACAATAAGTATCAAGTAAATTTGACCAAACAATATTTTGCTTTTTACCTGTCCATCCTCTGTCAACCTCTTAGGAGTTAAATTAAAAAAAAACGCTGAAACACGTACTTGATTAATTGTGGTAAGAAACATTAATCATAATGTTTCCAGCACATTTTTAATATAAAAACATTACTTTGCCGTCTACTTTTCATTATCTTCTCATCACGTTTCGCTCACTTAATACGTCAATTTTAAACAACGCCGAACAACGTATGTTATTAATAGTACCAAAGAACATAATTACCAGGTCTGAAGTTTTGACCATAAAAATATTATTTCTCATACAAAATGTTCACTCTTTTACACTCCTATAAAAGAAATTTCGTAATATGCTTTCTTAACTGATTCACACACTATCAAATTACCACACCCTGTCAAATTTAAAGTTCTATCCTCAGCAATTTGCGCTAGATGCTAGTGAGGTCAACGCCTTTTCTATAATATAGATGATAAACTACATATACATATATATACTCTGTCACATTAGAAGTGTTTTTTGGCAATGTGATAGTTTTAGATCAGAAACGAAACGATAACATTTGCAAGAAATTCTAACATGTACCACGAAAAAAAATGAATAATGTGGCGACCCAGTAGCTGAGTACACTCCTGTACACGTCTAGGCGTCGACAAAATGAGATGGTCGATATCTATTTGTGGCATTTTGTTCCACCTACATAACTTGAACTTTGTTGATTAACTGCGCCAAAGTTTGTGGAGGATGGTGCGAAATGGACAGTCTCCTCCCCATGATATCCCACACATGTTCGATGGGGTTAACACCGGCGAACGGGGTGGCCATATATTAACGCCTGCTTCTTGGAGAAAGTCTATAGTTCGACAAGCAATATGGGGAGTGTATTGTCTTGTTGGAATGGATGTGTGGACGGCCATCTAAATAAAGTAGTAAAGTGGTTTGTAGGACAACGCGCAGCTGTCATTCTGCCTCGATTAAACAGAAGTGCTGATCGGCTACCATAAGCAATAGCTCCCCTCCCCCCAACCATTAGTCCTAAACTTTTCTATATTATTCAGGTCTCATAAGAGATTGTTTTTTTAATAAAAAAGTAGAAATGATTAAAAAGTTGCCATTCTTATCGTAGCATACTTAAATATAGTTATTTCGATGCCAAAAAATGAAGTGGAACAAATTACTCCTTTTTCTGGGTGTAACACTGAGAATATGGATGTATATCCTAATAGTGGTGGTCCTATGTAGTGGTTTTTTATTATTTGTACATACTCTTTGATTAAAACGTTTACACTCTGACAAGTGACATAGTACACTACTACTGCAATAGGTAATTACGCATGTCTGAAGCTCGATTACGTAATATAATTTTCAATTGAAATTTAAAAAAAGAAAGTAAAAGGCAACAATCACGTTTGAAAAAGTGTAAGCAGAAGCATTACAGAACGTGACTTGAATGAAAATATGGGGGTAGGATAGAATGTAATTGGAGAAACCGCGCAAACAATATCCAGATGTAGGTGGATAATGTTAGGCTACTGTATTTAGTTAGTTCAATATAAATACAAGATTACCGAGAAATGACTACTACGTGATCTCTCTCACGCGGTGGTGTTATGGAGTATTAAGTTAATATATAGCTCGTTTTGTAAATTTTAGTCCCGAATAACAATAGCCATTATATGCTCGTATAAAATGCACTATTGATTATTATGTTTTCACAAATACAATTAGCGACAGGTTAAAATGTAGAAGGAAAAAAGGGATGTATGTTTAAATGTCAATATGGTATTTTTAATAAACGAAACACGGGTGTGGGCTACCTAGGAACTGAAACAACCACCAAAAAGTCGTGATTTTAATTTCTGTACTTGATATCTTTTTCGATTATTGCAGAATTGCTCTTGTAAAACCAATTATCGGTTTGTAACGTGCCTTTCCTTAAAACGTTTTCCTATTACACACACATCAACTTTAACTTCAATTAGCCTAATTCGATGATAGTATTAAAACGTCAAAGTAGATATTGATTTGAGGTTAAGGCAGCAACTAAATCGCTTCCAGTCTCAGGAAAAATACTTATCGTACAACATATTTATTTTAAAGTTGAAATTCATGTATTTCTGTTCTTCATTCTTCTGTTTCTTTCATTCCCCAGTTATTCCCTATTTCTTAACATTGCAATTGGTGTGCTTTAGCAGAAAATACGAGGGTGGTCCGATAAAAATTCTTTGCCTACAAAAGAAAATCAAAATTTTTGGAAAA
>SMLS01074585.1:0-22290 GCA_004785975.1 Popillia japonica | reverse complement strand
CTAATGCAGAAAAGAACAATGGAAGATCTGTGGAAGTTGGATATGGCTTCCTGGATATCGATGAGACAAATTGGAGATGGAACCGCAGAGATGAAAAACTGGAGAAGGAAAAAAGGAATAACGATAAAGATAAAACAAAAAACTAATACAGGATAAAAAACTGGAAAACTTGTTGACGACTAAAGCGACGGACAAGGCTATGATTAAAAACAATACAAAAAAATCGACGGATATTACACACCAAACCACAGAAGAGTGGAAAAATAATAACGTTGAGGTGTGGAAAGTAGGTACCTGGAATATACAAAGTCTAAAAAGAAAAGAGGTAGAGCTAGCGGAGGAACCTGAAAAAACGGGATTACAAATTATGGGGTCACAGAGACTAAAAGGAAGGGAAATGGAAATTTTACTACAAGTAACGGGCAGCTGATGTTATTCAGTGGAGTTGCCGAAACAGAACGGGCACAAGCCGGAAGTTTAATAACGAACGAATAATGCAATTGAACCTGGCGTGTAACGAGAACACGAACTTGTGTATCATAGTTGCTTAGGGACCATCAGAAAACGAACACAAAGAAACCAAAACAAGATTCTGGGAACAGCTACAGGAAGCGGTTGATAGAGCAGAAGACGGAATGATACTTATAGGCGACTTTGGGAAAGTGGGCAAATGCAATCGAAAAGAACAACCGGTGGGAAGATTTGGAGAGGAAGCTAATAACAACAATGGGCATAGAATTAGAGATTTCTGTATAAACAACAATATGATAATTACAAACACATTTTTCGAACATAAAGACATACACAAGTACACGAGGATCATGGAAAGTCGAGGAGAAAAGTCAATTATAGACCTAGTCATAGTCAGAGATAGGGAAAGGAAAAGAATAATTGATACCCGAGTGAGAAGGAGATTTGAAATTGGGACTGATCACTTTCTGGTAGTAACAAAAGTAAAAATTCAAAAAGTTTTACAAGGAACTCAAAACCGGATTATGAATAAAGACAGTAGACTACAATACAAAAACTTAAAAACCTATAAGCTACTGGAAAAAGAAAACAAGACAAGATATAAGAGCGAAACACAGAACAAATTTAAAACCCTCAAGTGGGAAGACATAGAAAATCTGGAGGTATTGTGGTGTTATCAACGGAAATAGGAGAAACAAAAGAACTGCTTGGTAGAATCCAGAAATCATAGAGAAAATTTATAAGAAGAAGATGTGGAAAACTTATCTAAACCGGCAGACGGAACAAAACTACAAGAACTATAAAAACCAAAGAACAAGAGTCAAAAAGGTGGTCCTAAAGAGTAAAAAAATAGCATGGGAGCAATTTGGTCAAAAGATGCAGGAAGACAGTCAGGGAAACTCCAAATTGCTATACAGAACTTTGAAAAACATGAGTAAGAGCGAACACCAAGGTATCCAGGCTATAGATGACCAAGATGGCAACATCATTTTAACTATCGACGAAATAACAAATGGATGGCAACAATATTATGTGAATATTATAGAAGGTCACTTGGAGGAATATATGATATCAGACAACAATAATACTAGTAACAAGGAAGAATACGATATAACAGTTCAAGAAATATCCGAAGCTATTGGGAACCTGAAGAATGGTAAATCTGCGGGAGTAGATAATGTAAAAGCCGAAATGATTAAATATTTGGGACCTGAAGGACGAAAAATATTACATAAAATTATAAACATGGCATGGATACAGGGTAAAATCCCACGAGACTGGACGGTGGCAGCGATACTACCTGTTTATAAGAAGGGTAACCGCAGAAGGTGTGAAAATTATCGACCTATATCTATCCTAAGTGTAGCCCCCAAAATATATGAAACAATCCTAGAAAGAAGAACACGACAAATCGTCGAACCGACTTTCGAAGACAACCACTGTGGCTTCCGACCAAACAGAAGAACTATGGATCATATTTTTGCCTAAGACAAATCACAGAAAAAGTATTACAGCAAAGTCGAACAGTTTATACGTGCTTTATCGACTTAAAAAAGTGTTTGACAATGCTCTTAGAGAAATGATATGGAAGGTATTAGAACAAAGAGGAATCACCGGCAAACTACAATGTGCAATAAGAAACCTGTATGCACATACTAGAAATGTGATAAGAACGAACAACAAGCCATCAGAGGAATTTGTAACTAAGAAGGGAGTACGTCAAGGTGGTGTAATAAGCCCGCTTCTGTTTATCACATTGATGGATGAGTTAGCAAAGAATTGCAAAGCACAAACTAAAGGCGCCTGCATAGGCCTTACGAATCTGAAGTATGTATATATCTCGGAGCTAATATATGCAGATGACTTAGTAATACTAGCGAATAATGAAACTGATCTCCAAAGAAACATCGAAATCTGGAATAAAGCGTTGGGCCATTATGGGATGAAAAGAAATATAGGAAAGACTGAAACCATGGTAATAAGTAAACAACCGATAACCCCACCAAATATAACAGTTAATGAAGAAACCGTAAGTCATACCACCACTTTCAAATACCTGGGAACAACACTAGACGCACAAGGAAACATGGAAACAGAAATCGACAACCGTGTTGCAAGTGCAAACAAACTATATCATACTTTAAATTCAAGATTCAAGGAAGGAAGTTCAAGGACGAAAGAAGTGATGATGGAAACAAAAGTTAAAATGTTTAACAGTGTATACCTACCGGTTTTGATGTATGGCTGTAAGGCGTGGACCCTGAACGATAGGCTGAAAAGTAAAATACAAGCTACAGAAATGAGATACCTCAAGGCAACACTGGCGGTGACAAGAGAAGACAGACTGCAGAATGAGAACATAAGAGAACATCTGAAAGTCAAACCACTAGTGGATAAAATAGAGAAAAGACAGCTAGAATGGTTCGGACACATGACGCGTATGACAACCGAGAGGCAAGTGAAACAAATAAGGGAAACAGGCATTGTGAAGAAAAGAAAACGAGGGAGACGTACACGAACATGGAATGACGGAATCAAACAACAAACGAGGAATGAACTGCCAAGAGGCGAAAAGAATTGCACAGGACCGTAAGGGATGGAAAGAATGGCTAAAGGATAGCTCCACACCTTAACCGGTAGAGTGAGGACTGGATTATGATGATGATCTTTAATTGAATAGAGAACTATGGCATGTGGCATATTGTTATAAATAGAATTTCTTGCAGGTTTTGAATATGCAATAAAATTGGGTATATTCCATTTAAAATTTTGAATATATGTAGTTGCTACATCTAGACTACTTGATGCTCAATTGTTTTTTTGGTTGTAAAGAACAATAGCAAATTAAATATAGAACAACTTTTCCTCTATAACATGTTATCATTTCTCTAACAGTAGCTGAGATATATGCTGTGACAGCTAAAATCAAACAGACTGTATATGTAGGTATATACAGTATGTACAAAAATTAATCGTACCCTTTTAGAAATTTAGCGGCTCATGGCGAATTATCTTAAATAAAGAGTCTACAACAATGATATATAATATAGAAAGTTTACTGTGTACTACTGTGAACGTGGCAGAACTATTTATTATTGAGTAAATAACTTTAAAATATAAATCATAAAATCAGTGGCGGCTCTTTAATGAGAGCAAGTGAGCAATTGCACCCCCTGGTATTTTGAAACAAAACAAACCAAGCGGCGGCTAACTGTGAAAGTATTTATTTATTACGTATTCATAGTTATTGAACAGGAACGTGGCCGCCAATTTGTCAAGAAATGAGAAGTCGGTAACGGCAGATACCGATAATCTAACTGCAGAAATGTATTATTTACAAATCGCGCTGGATGTCGCAATATGTGAGCAAAGCCCAGCCGTTGCTCCGTTATGCCATTAACATTAGATTAAAGGTGGGGAGAACTGTATTTTATTCTACTTCCATATCGTATAATGCATAGCGTGTGAGCAAGATCCCCAGTCTTGCTCACCGCTGTTGTGAGATGAGTTTCGTCTCTGCGTTACAGAATAACGCGTTTTCGCGGTTAACGTATGATGAAAAAATCGCAATAAAAAATCTTAAACGGCCGATGCCTCAATTATGTTTAGAAAATAAACAATGTGTTAAAGGTAAAGAGGTTATAATAAAATTCAAAACGGATATTTATCAGAAAAATGACTGGATTTGGATTAAAAATATTTTATTTTGTTTTCCGTGTCTTTTGTTTAGTAGTTAACCGTCTTGGTCAAAGAATGGAATAAGAGACTTTAATTCATCTTAGTGCTAAAATTACAAAACATGAAAATTCCGAAGGGCATTTGAAAAATATATTTAGTCTAGGAATGTTAGGAAATTATGCACTCCCTATGTGAACTACCCCGAGCCGCCACTACATAAAATAAAAGAAAACAATGCAATTACTGCTTCGCATCATCTACCTATCGATTCTACCAACTTCTGACATATGTATGTTCCTGTCAATTTTCATTCATTCAGGGCTAACAATCGTATTGTTGACGCAAAATCACTTGCTTCAAAATGGATCAGTTAAGGTCCGGCGATTGTGCAGGCCAATCCAATACCTCAATCCTATTGGTATGAATCCAGATTTGCATAATATTGGCTGTATACTTTGCGTCTCGATCCTGTTGAATTATAAACTCATTATTCAGGCTTAATTTCTCTGCAGACAAACAAAGTTTTGATTTAAGAATATTCAAATACTTTTCTTTAGTAATGATTAATATTTTCGACTTTATGATATCCTTCCCGTGACATTGAACCCCAAATAGTTTTCCTACTAAAATCAAACATTTTTGTAAAAATAAGATATCAACAAAGTTGTGAATGTAACTTACTACCACTGTGTTTTATGGTGGGTCTCAAACACTCTGCTTTATATTTTTCACTTGCCATTCTCCATATACGAATAACAGCATCTAATTCAAAACGTATGAGTTCTGTTTCATCTGACCATATGATATGTTTTCATTGGTGAAAAGACCAATTTATTTTATATTTCGCCCATTTCAATCGAATTCGTTTATTTTTAGCTGATATAAAAGGATTTTTAACAGTAATACTTCCGCAGTATCGCTTCGATTTTATTCGATTTCTAATAGTTTGTGGATGCAATTTTACGTTAAATTCGTTTTGTATTTCATAAGCAATTTACCCGCAGATTGCCGTCAATTTGCTAAAATTTTACGAACAATAGCCTTATGAATACGTTCTGTATTTTTCTTTTTTCTACCTTGGCCTTTTTTATTCGCAATATTGTGCAGAATTGAATCGATGCCTAGACGATGTGAAGCTGTAATTGCAACTCAAGGCGGTTATACATATGTATGCACTAAATATTAACCTCCGGGGTACGATTATATTTTTGTTACAGAAGTTTATATTTTATTATTGTATTTATAATTTTCAGTTAATTACTCAATAATAAATAGTTCTGCCGCGAAATTCTCGTTCACATATATTGTTGTAGACTCTTTATTTAAAATAATTCGCCATGAGCACCTAAACTTCTAAACGGGTACGATTATTTTTTTTATATACTTCATACAAGGTGGCGTATTAGTGCGTGGAAGCTCAACTTATCCGACAGTACAAGTTATTAAAAAAAATTATTGAGAAAAAATATAGGTATTCTAAAGCTAAAATTAGTTGCACATATAGAGTGTTTTATAACGGCGTGCCAGACCTAACGTATTGATTTTTAAATGGAACGCTATACTGTTTTTAGCATTTTAAAAATTTGCTTACCTGTACGTGCCTTTTCATATTGGGTTTGCTGGATCTATACCGACAATTTCAAAACTGTATTCAAAATGTTAGTTCCGGTAAGAAATCAAATATACGACCTTTTTTGCACCATTACCTGGTTTGGCTTTGGCGAAAATTGAACAAAAAGAATATTTCTTCTGCTTAATTTTCTCATTAAATTTAAATGGAACACTCTATATTTTTTATGATGTTTTGATAGATTTTTAGCGATTTTCGTTTTTGTTAACCATTTCCTACACCAACTCTACCTATACTTACTAATTGCAATTTCATGTGCTCCTAGGTGCAAGGCCCTTGAGTTGTACAGTGGAGAGCAGTTTGAGAGTAGATGGATGGATGATTCATTCTTCGGCTTCCTTTGTTATTCCGAGCCTGTAAGGTGTTCGTTCAGTTTGCAATAGCCTGAGAGGATTGCTGTCAATATACGCATATTAGTTTTGCTGAGCTTAATGCTTTCTGAGGATCTCTTTTGGTTGAATGTTCCCATGAGAGTTTTAGCTAGCCGTGGAGATTCTCCCAGTATTTAGATTTTTTCCGCACTAGTTCACATTTGAATATCTCCAGTATTACACTGCTACTTGTCCTGCAAAAAGGTTCATGTCACACAAAAAGTGTACTGGCACCCTTCTTAGCGAGATTATCTGTTATTTCGTTCGCTTTCACTCCGGTATGTCCCGGAACCCACAATAGCGTTACCGTATTGGTTTTGCCTAGCTCGTTTAGTTTGTCTAGGCACTCCCAAACAATTTTGTTAAGTTAAGCGCCCTGATGGCTGCTTGACATTATGATAATTTCTTGCTTTTTGTAGCTTTTATCGATTTTGAACATTCAGTTACACCAAGAGTTGTTGAACGAAGATTTTTCCCGTACTGTTACATTTTGCAAGTGGGCTCAGTAACAAATCTATGATCGGATAGATTTCGTGGAACGTCTCGAGATGCACCAACATTTCACAAAAATGGAAGCGTAAATAAACACAACTTGCATTATCATTCTACTGACAAGCCGCATATCCCACAAGATAGCATAAACTAGGTGGTCTTCTGAATGTTTGGGGTGGCATAGTTGGAAATTATATTTGGAAAATGTACCTCGGAACGTACATACGTCAAAGAATATGATTTTTACACAATGAGGGCCTGGTACATAACACTGCATTAATCCATAACAATTTTAATACAAAATTTCGTTTGTCGGAGTATTGATGCAGAACTTTTAGTCAATCATTTGAACTACGACTGTATTGACGTTGTCGGTCAACCTTTTGACAATTTTGTTTAGTGTACTTTTAAAATGGTCATAAGTTTTGAAATACTCGGTATTGATCCAGCAAACCCAATATGAAAAGGCACGTACAAGTATGCAAATTTTAAAATACTAAAAAAGTTTAGCATTCCATTAAAAAAAGCATAAGGTAGGTCTGGCACGCCGTTATAAAAACCCTGTATAAGTGCAACTAATTTTGAGATGTGAAGCTTGAGAATACCTCCACTTCTTTCAATAATTTGTTTTAATAACTTTTGTGATGTCGGATATATCGAGCTTCCATGCACTACAGCGCCACCTTGTATATATGTATACATATACAGACAGAAATAGAAAACTATACGTCTTCCTAACAAAAACTGCCTATTGATTATATTTAAAAAAAAGTGAATATACCGAAAAATATATAAGAACACAAATATTCCGTGGTTCAAAAATGAAATAAAGTATGTAGGTATTTTACCATGATGTAAATCACAAAAAGATGAAATTGACAGCACAGACTAACAATAATATTTAGTTGGATCTTTCTTTGTCTCTATTACCTCACTGAGGGGTACGTTTAATTTTCTGTATGACTTATATGTACTATATATCACAAAAGTTAAGTATGTGACTGTCTAACCAATGCTCATTGCCTGTTCGTGGGCTATTTTCTAGTCTATTTCTATTATTTACACAAAATCAGGTCATGTCAAAAAGAAATTTATAAAATTGCATTCTAACACTACTACTTCTTATTGATAAAGTAAAATAATATGTATTTACTTCTACTGCAAAATAATGGTTGAAACCGTCGGTTACTTATGCACATATGTATATTTACAAATATTAAGTTAGTCACAAATAGGGAGGTTTTTGTTTTTGTGGTACACGCAGCTGCATCGGATAAGCTGACATGTTTTGCTTCTTTAATAATTGCGTTGTTACATTATAAACAATAGAATTTAGAACATTCATCTTAAATGCATGAAATGTAACACAATAGTAATTTGCCATTACTTAGGGCATCCCTTCCAAATATGCAATACTGTGCACAAGTATTTCATTTGAATTGACTTTTTGAAGCACTTGTATGTTAATAATACTAAGAAATCAATGTCGATGTATGTACATTAATATTTAAAATATATAATAGTGCTGTTACTATGTAAACCGATGTAAATGTTGTAAAACCCATCTTGAATATACAATTTAATATGACAAAAGGTCTTCAAGTGATAAGTGCCTGCTTGAATTATAAACTTATACTACAAAAGGAAATTAATTTAGTTTTATTTGTTGTTATAAATTGTTATTGCATTATATACTAGTTATAGTAAATGGCCAAACGATAATGTATTATAGTAGATGGCCAAATTATAATGAGTATTATACAGCTTTGGAAAAATTATATACTAGTGATGAAAAAAAAACTAGAAATTATTATGGAATCGTAAAGTGATTGCGAGAAGTCGTAACTAAGCATCAAAAAATTAGATTATTTTACACAAAATTTACACAATTAAAATCAATTGCAACTAACAAATCGAAAGTTAAGAAAATTCCGCATATTTGATTTTGCAGAAATTTTAAGTAAAAGGTGGGAAAAATATGGAAACTTGTTTTAAATGTATCCTTATAAGTCAGATTCTGTTAAATGATACCGAAGTTTTCCATGGTCAGTAGAGACTATTATGAGAGTTTCCGGGTGTTGTCCGTGTCATGGTTTGTAAAATATTTACAGTACAAAAAATGCACAAGATATACAATAAATATATTTTACAAACCATGACACGGTCAACACCCGGGAACTTTCATAATACAGATTCTGTTGTATCAAATTTTGCAAACTTAGTACTTAGTCCTGTTGAAACTGATTTAACTCAATCAATGTAATGCATACACATTTGAACCGATCTAATGATAGGTTTAGTTATGAAATGTCCAGAGAATATTGAAGCAGCAAAAACTCTTTTAATTTAATAATATTCAATAGTCTTAGACAAAGCATAGTATACTACTCGCATATAATCGCAATTATTGACTTGAAACTTTAATTTCACAAATAATCATCGTCATTATATCTTCGCGCAATGTGCCACGGAGTGAAATCGCAAAACCTTAACACAATCTTGTTATTGACTGATGGGTCGATGATATTTTTCTATTCCGTTACCAAGTAATTATGAAATAACAATTGTGCAAGCTACTTTGCATAATTCTGTAAGCATTAAATTATTTTCCAGAAAATTAGAAATAAACAGTGATTGAGTCTTTTATAATTATTACAATATGACAGCAACTATATAGACCTCATCAAATACACAGTAAAACAAGTGCCAACATTGACATCACTTAGAAATGTGCGTGCCTTAGTTTTTTAATTCGATTATTTACTATAAAATACACAAATGCATGCAAGTGTTACTTCTAATAATTTCCTTGTTTAAAGTTAAAAAATTGATATTTTATGTGGAAGGAGTTTTATTTCGTACATATTTTAAGTTAAAGTTTATTACCATACGATTTATTTAACGAATTTTCGCTCTAATCATAATACAATTGTAATGATAGTAGTAAGGGATAGTTACCGTAAATCCTCAGTTGTAAGATGTAATTGTTTTCGTAACTCAGGATCCTGACATTCTATTCGACTAGCATCAATATCAACAAGAATATCAAAAAGCTGCCGTTTTTGCTTAAATAATACATTTGTCGCTCCAACAACATATCCTCTGACATTGACATCACTGAGTAAATCCATATACGGCAAAGAAAGGTAAGGAAGGCATAAGTAACCTTGATAAAATAACTGCAGCGGAAATCCACATATGTTATTTTTTAATTGTGCTAAATATAGAAAGGAACTAGACACATTAGATTCCTGTACCGTGTCACAAACTGGCTCTCCACAAACTTCTTCAGTGCCGCTTTGATCATCTAACTCACAGCTGCTGCTTTCTGTCACATCAATGCCTATCTCAGTAGATTGGCCAATAGTTTTTATTTCCCCAGCAGATAATCGATTCTCACTTTTTACTAGTAACGCGTTATTACATTTGTTTTCTTTGTTCTCATTACCATTGGCCATCAAGGTATTATCTGTATTATTCAGTTCTACATTTCTATTTATAGGGAGATTACTAGGAACTACAGCATTATCTACGTTTGCCAGTTTTTCAGTTGTAGTACTTAAAACATGCTTTGGACTACATTCTGGTGTTAGGTCATCGTCAGAATAATTTGGCATAGGTGACATTGGTCTGGATAGCCTACAAAATAAATATACTTGCTATCAATAAGTATTGTAATATTAAGGATAATATTTCATAATAAAATATATGACTATATAATATATAATGTAGTTACTACGTTTTGTTATTTTTACGTTTCTTATTAACACAATTAGCACAATATGATTTACTTTTTTTGCGATTTCTTTTGGTACTTTCTCTTAGTTATTAGAAAATTAACAGAAACCTGCAATACTAGCACATTGAAAATAATTTATTATGCATCTCTCTTCGCATTTGTATTAAGGACTACCACTTTGAGGTAGTACCTCCCGGTTGAACTCTATACTGGTACTTCAGAAGAAAGCTATACGTATAATTTGCAGTCTGGGACGTACTCAATCATGGAGAGGTCATTTCATAACGTTAGGAATCGCAACAGTTTACAATTTACATATACATATATTCAACTAGCGGCATCCTACATTCATAATAATCTGAAACCATTTCAAACAAACTCGGGCAGTCACCAACATTCCTTGAATTGCTACAATCTACCCTCGTTCTACTTGCGTCAATTCGCGAGTTTTGCGTATTCTTTGTTACTGCGTAATACTGTATTGCATAAAAAATCACAGAAATATTTTTTCTCTCACCCTCAGAACTTACACGTTAGTACCTTTAGAAATATTCAGATGTAACAGCTTTACATTCACCTTGTAATTTTCCAACAATAAGACACAACATTAAACTGCCATTGAAAGTATCTATTTAAATTAGTAAGTATTTTAGTACAGTGAAAGCTCTCATAAGCGGACACCCATGGTTCCAATGTTTTCGTCCGGCTATGGGATAGCTAGAAAAAAAATCTATATTTGATGTACATTTTTAGATAACGAATTAAAGAAACTGTAATTCCGTAAACTCAGTTATAATAAATAGCTTGTATAGAAATATATCTAAATAGATATAGAAACATAGTGCCATGTATGCATATATAGAACATAGATATGTGCTATATGCATTTGTACATACTTACATATACGTATATATTAGGAATTTAAAAATAAATTTACATGGGTTGAAGTAATTTATAAATTTTCGCCTGGTGACATTTGGCTTGCTTCCATTTCAACTGATGATTTTCAAAATGACTTCCTAATTATTTTTTAATATTGAGATGCTATAAAGTCATTTCTTGAAAAGTGTTTCAAACGGGAAACTTGCTTCAGTGCCTGATCATGATTTCATCGAATCAGGGACTTGGTCATTAACATCGTCCTTGTCGTCTTCTGAATCATCTCATACAAATGTTGCTTTTCGAAAGCAATTTATAATAGTCGCTGCTTCAACTTTATCACACGAAGCTTTAATGAGCTATAAAGCCTCAAGTGCAAACAGGGGAATCAGCGAATTCATTGTTGTTTAAGACATGCACTAGGCATACGACTACCCAAAAACAGGAACATATGATTTATCACATTTTGGAAAGTGTTTTGTGTCCGCTTATGGGAGATGTTCGGCACGAAATGTATATTGATATACATACTAGAACTATAGTGTCCGCGTCCATCCGTTGGAGCGTCCGCTTATCGGATAGTAATTTGTACTAAAAACGTACCCAAACATTTGGGTACAAAAACTTTGTCCGGTTACGAGAGATGTCCGCTTATAAGAGCTGTCCGTGAGTAGGGCTTTCACTGTATATGGTATTTCTCAGAAATACAATAATATTCGTAAAACTTGGATACGTTCCGAATGTACAGAGGGTAGCGAATATACCAGGCGACCCACAGTAAATTTTCCTTTTCAAAAAATTACAAAAATTTGCGTAATGTTCGAGCAAACGAAAATAATCAGTTATAATATCACAAGAGCATAGAAAATAATCGATTACATTTCCGAGTCACGAGACGTATTCTGCGAAACACCACGAGAGCGTAGCTCGAGTGGTGTTTTAAAGATATACGTCGACTGAAGAGGATATATAATGGATTATTTTCGTTTGCCGTATTTCGCTTGATTAGGCGGTATATACCGGCGAAACTTATGTACGTCGGCCTTGGAAGCCTATTAAAATTCCGTCAATAGTTAAGCAATCACCTGGGATGTAGCAAGTTTTGCATTGTTATACAAAAGCTTCAAATAGTTCCCTTATTGGTGCTAGATTATCTGTTAGCCTCCTTTGGTCTCGCGTGCTGCACTCATCAAAGGCCAAGTTGTTTTGGATAAAGTGAAACCGATGTTGAGACATTAGAAACCTAAATATTTCTATTCCTGTGCCACCAGCAGCCCACAAATCGTCTGAATTCAGCCTTTCACAGCGGTAGAGACCAGCTATGTACAGAAGCCCTTTTATATGACTGTACTTAGATAAATTAGTACATGCAGCAATTTTTGATCTAATCCTTGTGCTTGTATATATGAGAATATTTTATAACATATCATTGGTAAAAAAACAAGCTCCAACATTCGATTTCAGATTTAGCAAAGCTAGCTTCTGGTACAACACCTAGCGACCGCCTAATTATATTTGCAGCTCTAGTACGAACACTTGTGCGAAAAGGTATTTTACCCCAAACTGTACCGTCTTGCGAAAATTTTACCTCACGAATAGAAAATTTTTCTGGTTGTGATGAAGCAGCGCATCCTTGAAGTGGCGACGAGTGAGATGTTTCAAGGCGCAATCTTACATCAGACAGCGGCATATTTTCTTCATTATCAGATATATCCTGCTCAATGTCACTAGTCATACTACGCTCACTGGCGTTATCGCGTTCTTCAATTGACTGCGGATCAGACAATGCGACATCCGAGTCAGATTCTTGGAGAATTGACCAAATACGCTGCAGCTGTTTTTTTCTTTGTCCGTCTTTATTCAAACTACCAACTATATAGAAAACAAATATTGCACAAAAAATATAAATATACTGTTATATTGAACAATAACGTAATGTTTTCCAACAAACAAATTGTATTTGATATGCAAGATACAGAAAATAAAAATGACCGAAAGTAGTTACGTTGACTGCGGGGATATTTACCTTTTTTTAACTTTGAATACGTATAACTGGAAGTACAATCGCCGTCCGACTAATTTGAAATTAAAAACATTCAGAGAGCTGCAATATCTCCAGCTACTGCGCAGACCGTAGAGAAGAGAAGTGCAGTTTTAACACCACAATCAATTCGAAAAATGACGGGTAATTTTGACCGGCCACATTTTAGTTGAAAGCATTAACATGCCTTCAAAAACTTTCCTGGTTAAAGTATGCTGTTTTCTAATTAATTTTCTTTCTAAGATTGAGAACACTGCGTTTTTTTTTTTAATATTTTGACAATTGTCAGTGTGTATGTATTTTTATCTGACTTTTATACAGCTCACAGTGACATACGAACCAACGAACTGTCAAAGTGACGCACTGTAGCGGTGTTACCAATCATAGGAAAAAATCATGGCCATCTCTAATCAGGAAAGTTATTGAAGTCATGGTATATCATATTTAATTGAAGACCTCAGTGCAAGAAGGGGTTAAGTAACATAATGTAAATTTTGCAGGAGGTTAGTATTTCAAGTGCCTATATTGTTTGAATAAATATGTGGAATGTTAACATCTAAGTTATAATAACATACGAGTACAATTTATGATAATAGGGCCAAAAATTCACATGTGGTGCAAGAATGGGATAAGATATATTACCGATTGCTCACATTATTTTTAATAGATGTAACAATGGGATAAGTAACATTAACAGTTTTTGTTTTACAACAGTATTTATTAGTCATCATTTGACAGTAAATAACAGCATCAACAAAAATACATTATTATGCACTATTATCCAGATAGTTTTTCCACTTGTTAGGTCAATGATAACACTGCATCATTGACCTAACAAGTGGAAAAACTATCTGCATAATAAGATAAGTTAAAAGGTCATAAAAATACATATATTAATTATTATGTACTCTAAGTAAAATGCATCCGCAGATGGAACCTTTAGTAGAGGAATATTTTCTTGGTAGTCAAAACATTAAAACGTCAATTTTGTCGCTTTCTTCCGCTTCCATAGATTTTTCTTTCAACTCTTTGTAGAACCATTCAGCCTTCTGAAGATGTAACTTTTTAGTATGTCGCATCTTTTGCAGGTGTCTTTACGGGCAGATACAAAACTGATATTAAAATCTTCGCGAAAACACCTTTCGTAAAAATCGTAAGATGTTTTTGGTTTATATGGAAGCCCATCTTGTTTCAATTTATCAACTTCCGGTTCAAACTTTTTAAGATACAAATCCTTAAGGAAATATTTAGATCGCTTGATAAATAACACTTAGTGCTTTTGTTACGACTGTAATGAGAAATGCAATTTGGAAAACTGCTAATGTGATCATGTACTTGCGTTTTCAAAACTTCCGAACTTGAGGTAGGTCTATTTGAATGCCGTTGTCGTTTGCCCTGCACAGGTGTTACGTAGCTGTAAGATGCCTTGCAATGCGTTCAAGTAGTTTTAATTAATACCATATGCAGTCAACACACAGTCAAAACACTTTTTTGAGCAAAAAAAATAAGTTTCAGTAAATAAAAATAATAATTTCGTTTTGTAATGTCACCTTATATTTGTAGGTATGTACGATTTCGTAATAATTTTGGTGCTGTTTTAGTCTTGCGGCGTCTGCCGATTGAACAAACTTTAATTAAACGGTGATCTACAACAGGGACATGAATACAACACTCGTGGAATTGAAAATCAGCACATACTCCCACCTCAAACAAAGAAAACACTAATAAAAAAAGTGTAGTGACGCAAATATATAACCACCAAAAATATATAATCACATACCAGTTCGCCTTAAGAACCTAGATAACCCTAATTTTACGCACAAGTTGCGTACTTACCTCATACAACAAGCTTTTTATAGTGTCAATGAGTTTTATATGTCTCTGTTTAATAATGTTGATGTTGAATTGATTTTATATTATACATGTTTGATAATGTACTCTTGTATGTTTTTCTTTTTTGTGTTTGTGACCGCTAAACTTTGTATTTGTGTATTTAGTTTTAAATTTTTGTGTAACACACACACATATACAGGGTGGGGCACCCCATTCCCGTCGGTTTATATACGAACGATAAAGTATTTTAAAAATCTTTTTACTAAGGATTGTGTAGGTTCATTAGGAGCACATTTTTAAATTATTTGGAAATATACAGGGTGATCCAAAAAAAAGTTGCGTACCAAAGTTATGAAAATTTAAATGGAACACCCTGTATATTCGTGCATATTTTGATACTGTAGGGTAAATAAAGACTACTTACTGTTATATTCCCTATACCTAACTCAACCGGTTTTCGAGATATTTTAATATTTTTGAAAATGTAGATAAAAATTTACGAAGCATTTCTGTTTTACATTATTGAGCTAAATATTTTAAATTGTGTTTATTGTTTATTCAAAAGATTAAACTTTATAACTAATTAAAGTTGATATCTAGAAATTATGTAGAGTGTTTAAAAACAACATTTCTTTTTTGTTAAACGATATAGGCAAGTAATTCTCTTATGTTAAATGGAACACCCTGTATTTATGACAACATTTAGATTCTAATTTCAATTGTTTTTAAAACTGTACTAGGGTTCCCTATACCCATCTCTTCTAGTTTTTAGTAATTCATAGTTTTTGGTTTTAAAAATTAATTTGCTACCATTTAATTCTCAAACATAGGTTTTGATGGAATTATTACTCCAAATGGCTAATACCTACTAAACTAATCGTTTGATTGGTTTTGTTTCATAATAATGAAAAGGGCTCTTAACTAAGCAAATAAAACTTTATTAAACAAATAACATTAAAACTGTACTAGGGTTTTCTATATCCATCTCCTATACTCTTAAAACGAAAAAGTTGATATGATTGTAGTAATCGGAGCGTGTGACGGAAATTGCTTGCTAGCATCAAAAGTTTATGCTCAAAAATATCTTAACAGGCGTCATCATGACAGGCGGTCATTAGAAAATTCATTGCAAGTTCTCCGAAAAACAGGAAGCGTGAGTTACAAGGAACTAGAAGGGCAGAGACCTGTTACGGGCAATGCACAAAATGAGTTTGTTATCGCCTCTCTGGTAGAAAATCCACATACAAGTCAACGTAAAATAGGTGAAAACATTGAAATCAACAAGCGAAGCGTTTGAAGAATTACGAAAAAAACACAATTTTTTTCCGTATCGTATTCAATTACACCAAGAACTTTTGGAGCCAGATTACGATCGACGACTCGACTTTTGTTTGTGGGTTCTAGAAAGACTTAGTGATGACGAAAATTTCTTCGATTTTGTTCTTTTCTCGGATGAGTTATCATTCCACAATAATCGATTAGTTAATAGTCACAATTTTCATTTCTACAGTGACGAAAATCCCTATCTTTTTAGAATTAGCGACAGGGAACATAGACGACGTGTCAATGTGTGGGGTGGAATAATTGGAACGCTGGTGATATGTTCCTTCTTTTTTGATGGTCTGTTAAATGGCGCCATGTTTCTTCGACTTTTAAGAGAACATTTACCTGTACTTTTGGAAGATGTACCACTTGATATTAGACAGAGGATGCGGTTACAATTAGATGGTGCGCCAGCACATTTTCATATTGACGTTAGAAATTAATTGGATAGGCAATTTCCCAATAGGTTAATTGGACGCGGCGGCCATCAGCATTGGCCAGCAAGATCCCCAGACCTAAGCCTCCTGGGGGTATATTAAAGATAGAGTGTACGGTATACCACCAACTACACCTGACTTTATGAGAGAACGAACAAGAATAGCGTTTCGCTCTATAGCACCAAAAATTTTAACAAAAGTGAAGCAGTCTTTTCAAGAGAAAATTCGTTTATGCATTAAAACTGATGGACATCATTTCGAGCATTTGTTAAAATACTAGTTTTTTTACTGTTTGATGATATTTGTTTAATAAAGTTTTATTTACTTAGTTAAGAGGATTTTTCATTATTGTGAAACGAAACCAATCAAACGATTATTTTAATAGTTATTTAGCCATTTGTTTCCATCAAAACCTACTTTCGAGAATTAAATGGTAGGAAATTAATGTTTAGAATCAAAAACTATAAATTACTAAAAAAATTGGAGGGGAGGGGTATAGGGAACCCTAGTACAGTTTTAAAAACAATTGAAATTAGAGTCTAAATGTGGTCATAAATACAGGCTGTTCCATTTAACATAAGAGAATTACTTGCCTATAACATTCAACCAAAAAGAAATTTTGTTTTTAAACACCCTACATAATTTCTAGATATCAACTTTAATAAGTTATAATGTTTAATCCTTTGAATACACAATAAACACAATTTAAAATATTTAGCTCAATTATGTGAAACAGAAATGCCTCTTAAATTTTTATCTACATTTCCAAAAATATTAAAATATCTCGAAAACCGGTCGAGTTAGGTATAGGGAATATAACAGTAAGTAGCCTTTATTTACCCTGCAGGATCAAAATATGCACGAATATATAGGGTGTTCCACTTAAATTTTCATAACTTTGGTACGCAACTTTTTTTTTGATCACCCTGTATATTTCCAAATAATTTTAAAATGTGCTCCTAATGAACCTACACAATCCTTAGTAAAAAGGTTTTTAAAATACTTTACCGTTTCTCGTATATAAACCGACGGGAATGGGGTGCGTCACCCTGTATATATTTATGACATACTCTATCCACATGTTTGCACTACAGAATGAATAAAGAATCTGAATCTGAAACTTGATAAATAAGAGTCTTGCTTGTCTTGATCTGATGATGATGAAATATTTCTTGCTCTTCATCTTATGATAACTTTTTTACACATTCTTCGGCACATTTACACACTTACTTGCTGCCTTTCTAATACCGATTTTCCTGTTGAGGTAGATATGTAAGTTTCACCTATGGCCCTTTTAAATATTTGTACATTCCTAGCCCACTTTGCCATTTTCCTTCTTCTTGACCCACGTTTGACACTAGTTTCACCATTATCCTCAACAGCTACTGTTTCTACTATTGCGTGAGCACCAGAATCAGATGGAGCTAGGTCTGTCTTCATCTGAGTTGTAATCACTACGCGAACTTTGAAAAGGTTCACTTAACTCACTGTCACTGTGACGATTCATTATAATTCGCCAATAGTAACCACAACATGACGTGTCACGATTGCCGTAGAGGGAAATACGCACACACACTTTATTATAAGGCAACAAATAATAATTATAAGGTACAAGAACGATACATGTAACACGTAACTTATACCATTCTTGCAGCGTTCGACAGAATGGATAAATGATTTTACTGGATAGATCAGTTTCTATTAGCACCACGCGTTCCGTATTTGAACCAGATATAAAGACCACCAAAGACCACTATTTGAAATTCACATCTGTCAACATCTCAATTCTCAGAGAAATTACACATATTCCCTTCTCGCACCAAGGTCTTCAATTCAGAAATAGCAAGTTGTTAATCTAGAACGTAGTAATTTGTTTCGTATAAATTCTTACCGAACACAAGTAGCCTGTTCCAAACCCTCTTCTATCATGCCAGGAAACAATGACAGTAAGCTTAAAATCGTGGAACACAGGGGGTGTACAGGACTTTTATGAAAAATTACTCTCTTTTCTAATAGTAATAATTTAAACAATAATATTGCTTTATGTTTCCAATGTAACACAAAATCTCTTAAAAATAAACCTAGAAATACATGTTAGAAAATAATTCTATATGACCATAGTTTACTTACCTACGTAAGTTTGTGAAGAAAGATCATTATGTATCAACACAGAATTCAAATGATGATAAGTATCTTCCAACAAAGATACTTTGCTAAAATCTCCTTCATCAAAATAAGCATGAGTAATAAGTGACATTTTTACTTGTATATGTCCAAATAAAGGAATCGCACTCAAAACACATACAGATTTTTGTACTGTACCTCTCGTAATATCAGCAGTACGGTTCTTCAGCTTCTAAAATGTATACATAAAAAGTAAATAATAGCACTTCTGCACAAACCTGTAATAACTTTGTGTTAGTTGTGATGCTCTATGCGAAGATACGGATATGCAGATATGTAAATATGTTTATCCTATCTTCTATTTATTGTATTGGTGTGTGACAACTGGAAGGTAATAATTAGACTTGCAACGAATAGTATATTCGGCGGAATACCGAATATTCTGCGGACTTCATCGCCGAATAGCCGAATATTAGGCAAAAGTATTCGGCTGGCGAATGAACGAGAAAAAAAAGAGTAAACTACTACCTGAATATGTAGAGCAATTAGTCTTTCTGAACCATAATTTTCCACTTCTAAATTTTCATTACGTAATTCAAGTGCATAGACATATACAGGGTGTTTGTTCATTCCTTGTTTTAATTTAAACAGTATGTACATATAGGTACGTGAAATATTTTAAGATCCGTAAAAATTTAAAAAAAAATAGTGTTTAATTTTTTTGAAAAAGTCAACGTTTTTATGTTAGATAGTACCTACACATTGGGATGCCGATTGAAAATAATACATTAAAAGAAATTGCTGTTTAGTTATTTTAAACAGTCCAGTGACCTATATAAAAATGTCTGTGTTGGCATTTTGTAGTATGAGAGTGGTCATTCATAAAACAATAACATCGTATTTACACGCTAACAGATGTGCGATAATCCATATGGTTTAAAGGTCCATTGTGTATTGTTGTCCATTATGTACACACAATCACCAATAATAAAGAAAATATCAACTCACTTTGTTTGCCAAATATCCTAAAAAAAATTGGTAAATGACGGTTTTTCTTCTGATCGCACGATCATAATAATTGTTCAAAATTACCACCATTCTCTTGAATACATAGTCCGGCACGACGGATAAGTGACTCACGTACATTTTCACACAAATTATGTTGACGTACTTATATGGTCTGTTTCCATAATAATACGTTCACGCAATTCGTCAATATCGTTGACTTGTGTTCTATAGACTCGGTCCCTCAAACATCCCCATAGAAAGAAATCAACCGGATTTAAGTCTGGCAAACGTGGAGGCCAGTGCACTGGTCTACCACGACCTATACAACAAATATCACTGAACAATCAGCTGTAAATATCGTCATATTTTTACGATATAAACACAGCTGCTCCTAGCGTCTTCCAATTCGTTTGATTGTTTACAATATCAGCATTTGTTCTTAATACAGTCGAGGGTATATTTACGTAGGAGATACACACGCACACATTTGCAGTATGTATAGAGACCGCCTTAAAAACATTTTCCGATATTTTCTTTATTTTTTTTCGCGCTTATTTGAAAACTTTTTCCACACGAATTTTTGCCAATACATTCTACATGTTGGGAAATTAATGCCCTTAAAATTAGGAAAGCGAATGACCAAACACCCTGTATTTGATCGTTTTAAGTATTTTTTTATAATACGGAAGTTGTTTATGCACTTATACTACTTTAATGATTACCAAAAAAATATATCATTATAAAATTAGTACATATATGTATTTTATGACCTTTTTGTACTTATCTTATTTTCCTGATATTTTTTCCACTTCTATCAGGAAAATAAGATTATTATAAAATAAATATATTTTTATTTTATCAATTACCTGACTACAACAAAACATCTTACTTAAAAGTATTCGGCCGAATATTAGCTAGATATTCGGTATTTGGGCCGAATAGGATAAAAGTAGCCGAATAGGCCGAATAGTAGCCGAATATTCGTTGCATGTCTAGTAATAATATAACAACTATTTATAAATAGAAATTCAAAAAATTATTGCAGATAAGATTCAGAGCTGCATCATTTGCTAGTTGGATAGCAAAGTTTACATGCACTCTCCCTGGCAACTATTAGAAATATTACATATACAGTGTCCCCGGATGGAGTTGACAAGAGGAAAAAAATCTTTATTATTGATTTTACCGCAAAAAGTCATTCTTTGGAAAAAGTTCTGCTTGTTGAGTAGATAAGCTAACCATCGAAAAATTTAAGATTAAATATACAGAATGTCCACAAATTATTCATTAACATGAAAATGCTTCAACAGAAGAGTATCATTTATTGCATATTTTATGGTTTAAGTACAAAATTTCAATTAAATCAAAATCAACAAAAATTACTCTACAAGGCCACCTTCAACTTCCACGCATACTTCCGCCCTGAAGCATTTTCATGTTACCTTAATTTGTGGACATTCTGTATATTTAATCTTAATTTTTTCGATGGTTAGCTTATCTACTCAACAAGCAGAACTTTTTCTAAAGAATGACTTTTTGTCGTAAAATCAATAATTTTTTTTCCTCTTGTCAACTCCATCGGGGGACACACTGTATATGCAAGGTGATAACTGTATATAACATGTGATGTACATACATATATACATATGTAAACAGAATAGAAAATATAAAATCCACAGTAATATTAGAATAATAGAATGGACTAGAATTTGAAAGTCAAGAATAGGAAACATTTTAATACACATACCAAGCATTTTATTTCATTCAATTTAAATTTATAGAATTTATTTCTTTGGAATCCGACAGTCATTCATATCCAATTCATTGCTTACGATTGGTCTAAAATATGTAGTGGGCGTCAATATGTCTTAAAAGTAGCCTAATTCGAGGCAAGTCGCCCAAATAATTTGTCCACAATGGGCGGGCATCACCACAGGAAGTGGAGCTCATTTGTGAAAACGGTTATCATTTATTTGTTCTTTTCTAATAGCTAAAGATACCGGTTTTTGGTCATACACAGTTTTAGAAGCTGGCGCATACAAATTTATTTTAGTGCGGCAAAATAGGAGTCTTTCTCAAAAACACTTTCAAACTTTCGTGTTACACACCGATTTACTTCGCATTCTACCGCGCATAGCTGTGTGTGAACATTTTTTACTATTTACAGAGATTCCGCTAAAGACACCGAAGGATTTTCTAGTTTTTGTATTACCTCTACAAGTCCGTCAGAATTGCTATGAAAAGTATTAATTCGGTTTTAATCA
>ML219551.1:5466-53400 GCA_004785975.1 Popillia japonica | reverse complement strand
TTTATAAAAACTCTATTCATATGAAAAGATGCATTGTCGTGGCCTACGTAACTGATAAAAATTTTATATTGATTGCTTTCAAAATAAAAAAGTTATTTAGGTGTCCCCATTAAAAGTGAAACACACTGTATGTATGTCAAAAAATATAATACTAGTTGTAATTAAGGTCATATTGGGAATAATCACGATTCTTATGAAACCACGGTTCCCATATCTGTTGTGGTGGTGGTAAAAATAACTGGGCGTTATCGTATATTGGGCGAAGCTTCTTCTTCTGCAAAAAGTAATTTTGTACACTATATTTTGAAAAAATCATATTAATACATTGAATATTTTCAATATCATAATATTTATCTGTGAGGGAAATATGAGGAAAAAATATTGAAATCTTACCAATTTCTTAAACGTTTTTCTTCTTCTTCCAGCTTCAACTTCATCTACTAAAACAGTCATCGCTAAAATAACAAGCACTAATATTACATATAGTTTCATTGTTAACACTGGATGCAAGTATAAACTAACGAAGTGAAGAACAGAAGTAAGTTAGTAGCGTTAAATTTGGGCTGCTTATTTATACTGGCAGATAATAGTATCTTACCAAAAAAGAAAAAACCGGAATGATCGAAACCGGATGACATTTTTTCCTTTTAGGTAATTTTACTTAAACTGATTTCATTTTTTTAATTTGTTCAAATATTCCGTTGAAGATGATAAAACTCAAAACTATTAAAACAGAATTTATTCCTGGAAAACACAGGCAATTCACTTGACTGTGTGGATAAATTTGGTTGTAATATTGAATATACTATAACCAATAAATAATATAATTCAATGCAACAAAGACCAACCTGCTAATTTACCAGCTTTTAACCCATTGAAAATCGCTAAAAAAGTATCTTACCGAAGCTCTTACAAAACGAGGATATTGCTTTCATTTTAGAAATAATTATTGATATCTGATTACAAAACTCTTTCATTACTAACGGTTTCAATACTCGTGGGTTATATCCCTTCAAGGAAAATGCCATTTCAAAAGACTCTACAAAAAATATGTACAATATAAATAAATATTATATGTATACTGTAGTCAACATATAAAATATCCAGTTAGTCGACAGTTTCTTCCGTGGTTTAACACCTTAATTAAGCGTAATTTAAAAATCAAAACTTACTATCACAAAATGTGGATCAGAACAAAAAATATATCATACTTTAATGAATTTAAACGCATTCGCAATCTCACTGAAAATCACATAAGAGAAGGTTACAATACTTATGATACTAATATGGACGCAGCATTAAAAGCACTTTCATACAATGATGATCAACATGAATATACAGATCCTACTGAGATTGTAAATGATTTCGCTAACCTCTTCATAGGAACCCAAGAGGTCTCTAATACTACTTGTACCGACATACCAACTTTCGATTACCTTCATTATGCGTTCCTGTTGACCACTGAAGAAAAAGTAATTAAAACAATGTATACCTTTCCCCCATAAACTCACGTTAGGTTACGATAGGTTACCTAGCTTCTTCATTAAAAACTGCAGATATGGTTTAGCATATTCTCTTACAAAAATTATAAATTTGTCCATATCCTCTGGAACTTTTCCCAAACTATGGAAAAAGTCAAAGATCTGTCCAGTACACAAGTCGGGAGACAGTAGTTTGCTTTCCAATTACCAACCAATATATGTACATAATGTCTTATCGAATTTTGCCAAGGTTTACGAAAAATTCTTTACCGTTCTATTAACAATGGTACTTGTTCTTACCTATCTTCTAATCAGCATGGCTTCAGTACAGATTGCTCTACATTTGCCTTGTTTTATTTGCTTTTTTTTTGTTAATAAAATACTGGACAAACGCGGCCAAGTGAATGCTATTTACACAGATTTGTCAAAAGCATTTGATACAATAGAACACCCACTCCACCTTTCGAAGCTGGAAGCTTTTGGTTTTGTGTCCACTATTAGGCTGATAGATTCCTACTTAAGTAAACGTGAGTGTTATGTTTCATACAACGGATTTGTATCTGCTGAATATATCTTACAGAAAGGTGTGCCACAAGATTTGAATTTAGGTCCTTTGTTGTTCAACCTCTTCATAATTTAAAAAATTTAACACTGCAATGCAATAGGTCGCTGGACCTCCGACGGCCGTGATGTGGATCCTAGAGATCCTAAAATTTGCTCCATCAGGTTCGGATTCTGAGAAATTTTTGTAAATGTTTTTTCAAAAAGTACATCGAATTTTACTGAATTTTAAAGGGAGTTTTATATAAGAAATATATTACAAGATATATTGTAGTGCCAAGCCTTGAGGGGACATGTTTGAACATGTTTTTGCCTGTTTCCTACGTCACATCATTTGAACCACCCTCATTTACGTTGTGGATCCCATGAAATTAGGAATTTGTAGATTTCTGGCTGTATTACCAACACAGAAGCATCACACGTCTCGTTAGACTCAACTGAAGTCTGTCTGTGGTAGCGAAACGTCTTTTTATTTCTTAATGTCCTTGTGGGTGTTCAAATAATCCACATACATAACAGCTTCTGTTATGTATGTGCAGAATTCACCGCCAACGACGTAATTTGCAAAACCTATGATTCGACGTAAAAACCGGACCAGTTGAAAGCTTTCAGGCTCTCCAATAAAAACAAGAACAAGATTGGTTAAACTAGCCTTCTGTTACTTATACAATAGCTCATTCAGATGCCTTGCCAGTACTGAGACTATGTGTTTCGAATGAAGAAATATGCCATTACAGATGCAGAGGACAAAATTTCTTTTCTAATTATTATCGACCAGCGATGATGAATATTTGCCAACTCTAAAGGACGAACCTCACTCATCTTTGAGATCTGAATTTCTCAAAAACTCCAACAGATATACTACGATCTAGACTTCAAAGATGTTAGCTCGTATGGTATTCATATTCGCGAGAAAGACCTGTTACAGTATCTTTCAACCGAAGAAGGTCTTTCATTCTGCTGGTTTCGATTAACTCGGATAGAGAAAATCCCTGTTCCTGGTTTCTGGTTTCTTGGAACGGCCTCTTATTGATTTCGAGCGAGAGATTGTCATATTTTTTCCATCAATTTTTAAAATCTAGCACATCTTCAGTAGCAATTTCTTTTACTGTAAAATGGTTTTTTGCACTGGATGTTACAACTATATGGTCAGAAGGTTTTCGCCTCCAGCGTGGTTGATACGTCGAGTTACCGTGATCTTCTGACGCCCCTCACCCACCAGAAGGTTTTCGCCTCTAGCATGGTTTACACAACGCACTACCGTGACCTTCTGGTACCCTCCCTAGATACCCTCTTTGCTCCTGAAGAAACCACTTATATTAGTGACGAAAGGTCGAGGGCTTCTGCATTATATTTTTATTTGTGCTGTACCTATATATTTTGTTAACTATTACACGGTCAACATCCGGAAACCCTCATTATAGAGACTCGGGCCGTGGAAGCCTTCGATATCAGACGTTACAACTAGTTCAGTGTATTGATCAACGGAGAAGATCCTATTGTCTGCTTGTTGCTTTAATTTTTTTTAATCAATCCAGAATCGCTATCACAGTAAAAAGGAATGCCCTCTGATAGGGAAAAAAATTCCACTTTATCGAATCTACCTCGTTCAGCTAATGTCATACACATACGTACCATGGTATGGTTCCTGTTTTGCCACGGACAATTGTCTGAATACAGTCGAAGTTATGTTACTGATTCAGCGATGCAGTTGTTAATATAATCCAATATAAAGGAGCAAACCTCGTTTGGTCCCTTATTGGCCAATCCTTCATGGTAAATGTAAAAAAAACCTGTTTTCAAATAATGATTGCCAAAGAAGTTAACGGTCAGTTGAGCTAAATGGCCAAACACGTTACTTAGTACCTTTCAACATCTAGCGATTCATATAGATCAATAATTAACAGAATTTCTTGATAACTACCGACGTGATTAGCGTTAGCTTCCTTATATAAGCTTTATGTCTCTATACTTTATAACAAAATACGTAATTATCCCCAACAAACATGATGTTTCAACATTTCGAAAGCAATGATCGATTTGCCATGTCATCCGGAGCAATTACACGTAACAGTGAAGCCACTAGAGGGAGTTTCCAAGCGTTGATGGTCACTTGCACGCACGAAACGCCGCATATGCACACAGACCGTTCCTCAAAGAAACACGACTACACATTTTAATTAAATCGCAAACGGCAGTCCTCGTCCGTAAATTACCAATTTAACAGTGCAAACCTATTCTCTCGAATAATATAAACATTCATTTTAAAAAATTTACAAGTACAATTTACGGGAGGGTGATTTCGAGGTGATTTGTTGTAAGTGCACACTGCGAATAATAAATTTTGTAATTATTGTGCAGTTGGTGAATTACCGGCATTAATATTAGAAGAGTAGTATTATTATTTCTTCACGAAATCCCATAACAATTTGCTGCAATGCTTGACATAAATTCTCAATTGAGAAGCTAAAAAGCTGCAACTGCGTTGCTAATTTTAAGATTTACACATCAATTGCTTACGTTGAATCGCTCTTTTCGACAAACCAGGCAGACAAAATATCTCAAGTTTTCCAATTCAGATGCTGTACGTGAAAAGATAAACAACTGCCGCTCTCGCCTCACAACTTCACCGGACTATATCATCTAATTAATTACTGTTAATTAAAATTTCGTTGATTGGACTAGATGATTTGTTTATGTAGTCACACGAGGAGCACTTATCTTTCTCTTCCTTTCGCTACGTACAAGACCTGATGGACATACAAGATAGATCCGTCTCTTTCGCGAAGTTCGCATTTTCGCCTGCCCAAACGCAGCAACGGCAGCAGCTTCGGGTTCCTTCAGCAAACGCCTATCCCTCTATCTATATCTATTCATCTCCGAGGAAAAGGTAAACATCGCTTCGCGATAATTCCATTAAGAAATGAACTGAGCCAAGTGCTTTTGATAGAGCGACTATAGTCGTGTTTAATTTAGAAGTTAAATAAACGTTGTGTTAGTTGAAACGTAGAATATACGAATGGTTGGCTTCCCTAATGTGTACACATGCTAGTGAAACCATCCGGCTGTGTTGATATGCTAATGCAACTTGAAACCGAATTTTTTAACGTGGCAGAACCACCCTCGTTTCAAATTTAGGTCGCGCACTGCAGCGATTTCTCGGGATGAATAAGAATGGATGAATAGAATAAATAATAGGAGCATTTTATAATGTGTGTATTATCATTGTTAGTGTATCATAGATTAGCCCACAGCTTCCTCATGTGGAAGAACGAGATCATGGTTGGTGATTGTTAACACCACTAATAAATATATTTGAGAACCAGGATAACAACCAGTTAAGATAACGAGACATCATTGAGTTTTTATCTATTTATGTAACATGTAGATCTTCCCACAAATGTTGTCAGATATATTGCAACATGCAGCGTATGTATCTGTTAATCAGTAATCTAAAACAAAATATGGGTTTTGCAAACCATCAAGTTATAATAACGGGTTTTTCAATCATACTGATACTTTTTAAAGATTCTTGATATACTTTTTAGGTTACTAATAGGCATCAAAATATTTAACGCTCGAGCTAAGATGTGGATACTCAAACGTTTATTCCTCGAAAGAGTTATTTACCTGATAATTACAGTTGCAAAGGTTATACCTTCCACTGTGAAACTTTCTCGGACGTCAAATTCCAAAATATTTCGTACAAATGTGGGGTTACATATTTCAAATGTGTATTTATTCAAGATCTGAAAAAATGATTATATATAGCGGCAATGTGCAATCAGCACATTTAGACAAAAAAAACCTAAAAATACCTATTGAACTACGGTTTATTTCATGCTAGAGTTATCGGATCTAATTTTCTTTCCTCCTCTGAAATAACTCAAGAAAAGACGTAACTGTCATTGCCCACCTAAAACTTAATTACTCGAATTCCTGCATCTAGGATTAGAGAACATTCATATTGAATAGATGTAGTTCCATTTGAGCGACAATGCATACCATAATCTGATGCTTCATACAATTTTGTGGGGGATAAGTTTGGTGATTAGATCGTCTTGCAGCGAAAAAATATGAATTAGTCACCATAGATCTTGTATGATTTGAAATCCATTCGTCAAGCAAACAACTGGAAATGTTGACCACAATAATCAATGAAAGAAACGATCGTATACCTCAATGTAGACAATAGCAGGATGTGTGCAGCTTCCTGTTCTTATGACTAGCAGTACAAACACTGCTAGATTATTGTCAGTAGGTCACTGCATGTCGTACATGCCAGGGAATTGCGATTACGATTTAATAATCATCCATCGCATTAACCAATCTTGAAGTACAGCATACTTTGACACATAATTTAAGCAATTGTTCAGTTTTTCATCATGTGACATTATCGTATGAAGATGAGGGAGGACGTACGTTCTGCTATTGTACTTGCACTGGGAGTACATAATGATAGGTATAAACAAAAACCCACAAGATAGTGGATGAGGCACTGATTTACATTTAGTAAAATTAAAGTTACCTTGAAGCTTTGGTCCCTGCTGTGGTCACTTGTTCAATGATTAAACAGTCTAATGTCACTCATATACAGGCTGCGTATAAAGTATTGCACCAAATGGGATTTTGTGGAAATGGTTTGACATTTGGTAAGATTAAACCATAGATAAACACCCCCCTTTTTGATATGTGTTTCATTTGTTTTAAGAGACTAGTGTTTGTCTAAGACAGCCACCTTGAATATTATTTGTTCCAAAATAAATAAAATAAAAAATAAAACAAATACAAATAGTGAAGAAACTGCCGTAAAAAAATATATGAAATACTTGAAACTCGAGTTACTTAATTAAAGAATATTACAACAGGTGCTCAAATTGTTGTCCAACTATTTCTTGACAGCATCTAAGTCTATCAATAAACGCCAGTGCATTCTGTAGGTATGCTGGAGGAATGTTTGTGAGCGCAAATTTATTGGATTTGGCTTAATCTGTTTGATTTTTGGTAGAATTTGGATTTGTAGTAATTGTAAATACCAGACGATGTTAACGTACCGCATATAAAACATGGTCCAATGACATGCCAAATTCTAATATTCCACGCTAAACATGAAGTTTTTCTGGATATTGCGTGCGAGTTTCTATGTTGACATACAGATTATTAGAGTGCCAGTATCTGCAGTTTTGTCTGTTTAGAAAAACAGTTAACATAAACGTGGCTTCGTCTGAAAAAACAATGTTTCTCACAAAAATCTTCTAGGAGTTCATGAAGTAGATGTAGTTTGTACGGATGATATTTGGCTTGCTTTAATTATCTCTAATTGAGGGTTGTGATGTTTCATAAACATCCAGAAAAACTTGTAATGAAACATACATAATGAGTTGTAGCTGTTTTTGGTCTTCCAAGAATAAGAAGCTTCAGAATGGGTTCTTCTATGATTACCGAATCAATGCGTTCAATCTCGAGCAAATGCATTTCTCTTAACACTCTTAACTTATAAAAGAAAGTATTACCAATAAATACGCTTAATTCCATAGAAACCAAGTAGGTAATTCGACTTTTGTATGTATGTTTGTTTTGTTTTTTGATTTTATTTATTTTTGGAATAAATAAACTTATGATATACTGTATGGTGTTTCTAAATAAATTATCTGTCAAATGACTAAATTCAACATAAATTGCAATTTAAAAAATTCAAGATGGCTGTCTCAGACAAATACCAGTCTCTTAAAACAAATGAAACATACGTCAAAACGTAGATAATATTTATCTATTACTTAATCCCACCAAATCTCAAATCTAAATGTCAAACTTCCTGGTGCCCCCCGGCATGATGGCAGACTGTCAATAACCTTACACAAAAGACATAGTTGTGCAACATGATTTATTCTGAATAAGCTCTCAGCTATGGTTTGTTAGTTTTGAGTTGAAAACAATTTAAATATTAGATTTTATTTCCGTATCTGATTAAATGGATTAATGCGTGTTTGACCAAAGCTTAGACCTCTATTGAATAAAATAATACTTAATTTCCAACAATATTTTAATATGCGTTACCGCTCGTATGGAGTTAAAGTACACGAATACCGAAGCTGAAACTTCTAAATTTTTCTGAAAAACATCTATAAACCCATTCTCAATACTTCCTAGACTAAGAAATGTGAGACTATTAAAGCAAACAACTACATTGGAGAAAGGTAACGTATGCTTCATGTGCACACTTACCTTAAAGGCAAATCGACTCTTACACCAAACTTTCTTATTTTTTAAGCTGTTTGATCTGGACTGATTTAATTTGTGACGGTAACTGTCAATGTCAGAACAATAATAATATAATTTTGAGTGAGTAAATTTAAAAGATCCATAGGAATGTTGGCCAAACGATTACAAGTGAATTTTTTCCAATAACAGATGCAAACAAGCAATCTATTTGACGATTTTTCCAATTTTGATTCCTGATACCATTGTCAGGAGTAAATTATTATAAGAATGAGAAAATGTTTCAATTAAAAAATACCTACAAACACATCAATTTATCGAAACAATCGGAACAAAGTGTTTGCTAACACTCTCTACCCCACTGGTAAATACAAAAGAAACATGAAGTTTAATCATTTTGATACCAATTTTTAGGTGTACCAACCTACTTAATCTTACCAACACAACTGACTATGCAGCTAGATAGGATATTATGCCGTTGAACAGAAAATCAGATATACAGCATTCTACTCCAAATAAAACGACAGTTCTAAGAACTGAAAAATTGTTTTGTTCGCCGAGGAAGTGCATAAGAAAAAAAGAGCGAAATTCAAATAATGGAGATATCTTATCTAACTGCGAGATATCATTCGGAAGTAGTTTGACTAAGGGTTTTTGGCTAGATTCTAGACCTGGAAATGTGAGGTTTTTCTAAAAAAATGCAAGCCCCTGCACATCGAAGACGAGACATTAGGGCATAAATCATAAAAAATTTAACACTAATATCTTGCAAAATGCATACTACAAATGCACACGATTCTCGTGTCTGCACAAACGACTTAATTATAGTAAATCTAAAACCATATCGTGCGGTAGAGCCAAAGCTACAATAGCAGGAGAGAGACGCCGTCGTATTAAATTTTCCAGTGTTGCGGTCTTGTCGAACTCTAACGCGCCTTCGCGTAATTACTAATGTTAATTTGCCTAATATCAAATCCGCATCTCGTGTATACACACGCGTAAATGCGGAGACATAATAACGAGCACAGATTTGCAGCTGGCAGCATAATTTTCGAAGCGCTCCCAGACTATCTTACACGCCTTTCTGATTCCCGTCAGCAACTTACAAACTTCTAAGTGCAGATGTGTTCATCTGTTGTCTTGGATGTTACGTGCGTCTTGAATATCTTCGCAACAAGAATAATCGCCATTAGACTTACCATTACAGGGGATTGTTCGCGTGTAAATTAACGATCTATAATCTCGGAGAAATAATTTCGTTTCGAATAAAGTTTAACTCGATGAATAATTTTACATAAATTTCCCGAGTTACGTAAAGTATAAAATACGAGACAAGATATTTTATGAAATAGTGGTGCTTATTTGAAATATAGTTGAAAAACATGCTTGGAATCAAAAATTATCTTTGCGCAAAAACAAATGTAGCATCCTCCAAACAAGTCCTAACCGTAAGTGCCCCTCACAGAATTGTCATCCACATTAAATACCTTCCGAAACACTTAGTTCGTAGATGTAAAAAATACTTTGTCGGGCTCCCTATGTCGTTACAAACTTCAAATAAACCAAAGCTCTCGAGTTCAGACGAATAAAATTCATTTGTTTTAAATCCGAGTGGTGGATCTTTCCGGCACGCACCGGATTACGCTAGAGGTCGCATCTGTTCCAACGTCGGTCTATAAAATAAATCCAAGAGTGCCTGGTTCGGGAAACAGTTAAACTCGCACGTTATGCAAATGTAAAGTGGTGTATATAGTTGTTGGGTGTATAAGGAGCATAAAGTAGGAGGGAAGCCCTCAACAACGGATTGAAAATGAACGTTATTTAGTCGAACATGTCACATGTCACCCCGTTTCATTACGTGTCAGAGTTGTGTTAAGATTAGTTCTGTTCCGTTGGGACTGTACGACCAAGATTGTCTATTTAGATTCTGAGTTTGAATATCGTTCCAAAGCCCAATACACGTCTTTCATCCATATATGTATGTTATATAACTTTGGATTTAATTACCCGCGCTCTGGTATTTGCCAATCTGCATAATGATAGACTTGTGGAAATATTAATCAATCATAGTGCCAAATATGTCAATATGTTGACCAATAGTTACTTGCACAGACGAAACAAGTTCAAAATGAAACAACTAATACAATCAATTTAACCGTAAGAAATAATAGAGTCAGACTTGTGCTGTGAATTAAGCAGCCCCTCCCACTTGATTCGGTAAATGGTGAAATAATAGAACGTACCATATAAATCTTATTATTTTGCAAATTCTTTATGACCTTGCTGAACGGTTTTATTTGTTAAGTATAGTATGCTGAAATCGACAATTTATCACAAAATACATAGTGAACATAATAAAAATCCTGAGTTAGAGCGTCCTCCGTACATGTACAGTAATACCTCGTTAATCCGACCATCCAATAATCCGGATGATCCATCCCATTATGTGTCTTACAGTCCAGATTTGAAAAGTTTCCATAATCCTAATTGTCACATTTCATTTATAATACGTAAACGGAATTGACGTGTTTCAGTATGCTAAATGGCTCCAAAGAGGAAGCACTTAATTTTAAACATCAAGGAAAAATACGAAATTTTGAAGAAATTAGAATCTGGTGTGAGTCTCGCAGAAAAAAATAATGTTGGGACGTCGATGATATCTGATATTAAGAAAAAAAATCGAAAATAGAGAAGTTCGTTGGTAATTTTTACCAGCAAGTCCCTACCAGAAAAACATTGAAGCAGGCGAACTACTCAGAAATGGAAAAAAATTAAGTGGTTTCGCAAACAAAGGTTCAGGAATATTCCTGTTTATGACAAGAACAATTTTGTAGCAAGTAGAGGATGGTTGGCGAAATTTAAATCGAGACATGGTTTGAGACGACTACCCATTTGTGGAGAAAAATCACCTTTTCTCTCAAAACTCAAACAGAAGATAGTGGCTTTAGATGTCGTTTCTTCGCATATCTACAACTGTGAAGAATGAGCACTATTTTGGAAAATGCTTCCTGACAAAACGGTGGTCGGTTCTCAAGAAAAAACAGCGCCAGGTAGAAAAGTTGCCAAAGAAATTAAACCTTTTTTATTGTGTACTAATAGTAAATAAGTAATAATAAACTTCTAGTGATAAGAAAATCTAATAATCCTAGAGCATTTAAAAACATAGATTTACGTGTGATTACAAATCTTCAAAAAATGCGTGGATAAAGTCATATATTTTTAGTGAATGGCTCTAAAACTTTGTAGCAAGTAAGAAGCTTTCTAAAACCTCAAAACTTTGATGAAAAGGCATTACTCATAATGGACAACACCAAATATCATGGGACAGGAGAAGAAAAACTCGATGTAGAGACAGAAGAATTCATAATTATCTGTCTTCCCCCAAACACAACACCTATCATTCAACCTCTTGATCAAAACATTATTCGGTTACCAAAAATTGCTTATATATAAAAAGAGTATATGTATGGACGGGAAAGTATGTCGCCAGTTACAATATCCAAGTCATCGAAAAAACTTATTAATTCTGATGTCATTAATTTCAAGGAATATGAAGTCGAAGATTATTTGCATCTCAGCATTTTAAAATCAAAAATCACTTCGGCACAGCAAAACATCCATTTAGTTTCTTCAATGCTACAGCAGATTGGAGGAGAAGTGTTGACAGAAGCCGAAGTACAGCGCGGGATTTGCGGAAAATGTACTCCCTTTAGAAGAGAACATTCAAAACGAATCCGACGACGATAAACCAGAACCAAAAAAGATTAAAAAACGAAGAAGTAGCGAAAGCTTTAAATGTTGCCATACAGTGGGCTAAAGAAAACGATGTTCCTCCTGTAGAAATAACGGTGTTGCAATGGCTTCGCGAGAAAGCATTTTTCCTGAAAAATAGTAGGTCGCTTCAAACCAAAATTACAAATTTCGTTTGAATTACATGTACACTCTGTTTCTAAAGTAATGTCTTCCCCAGCCAACGGGTTCATATCGTCTTCCAATGGACGTACTCTAGCCGCCGGGCGACCTCGGTTATCCAGTATTGCTATAACCAAGCTCGCCCGACGGCTACAGTACTTCCATTGGAAGGCATTATTGATATAAATTCGTTGTCTGGAGGACACATTACTTTTGAAAGAGAGTGTATATTATACACGGATAAACGGATATTACTGTATATGTAAGTATAAAGATTGAGAATTTAGTAAGATAAGATGCTCACACATTGATATTCGTCAACCTAACATCTTGAATTATAATTAAATAATTTGATCATTAGATGAGACGTAGAAATACACGGAAAGCAATTACACCACCCCTCTCATGGAGGAACAGACACCAACCTGCGGTATTATTATCACCCAATACAACCAATTATCCCAGTGAGTCCAACATCTTGAGGTGCCCAGTTTGTACCACCGGTGGGATCCCCTCACATTTTGCCCCACGGATCCTAGGCCCCCATAACGCATGGCAACTATCGGCCAAGAGCAGGGAACGTAATCTGGCCATGAAGTACAGGCAGCTGGTGAATTGAGCCTGTATTACGTGCACGGCCAGGCCGCAAACCTAGCCTATACAGAACGCAAACTGAGACGTTCGTTGGCCGGGGATCCAGTGGTTACAGAATAAAACACGGGAATCTCCTCTATTAGACGGTCAACGGTGCGACTACTCTTCAGCAAACTAATTTTTGTCCTCCCCTATTAAGATAGTCCGTCCCGTTGATCTAAGTCCAAGAATAGTAGTGCAGCTGCAGAGTTTTATAGGTAAACGCAGTAGGGTGAACGCCTACTCTTGGGGTAAACGCTACTCCACCATACCCGCAGTGGCAGTGGAGATCCTTCTACTGGATCCACTCAATGTCCAGGAGATGTAGGTAATCTAATTATATACTTCATAATATATTTGTTCCAATTATGATAAAAGTGGTCGAGACCTCTATCAGCCATAGTATCCATCACAGTTTTGTTACTTATTATATCGAAGGGCTGCCAATAGTTCAGAGACACTAACATTATGACCATAGCCTGAGCAGTTGGTATTAAAACATTATCCGATATTCATGCACAACAGAGTAATCGTGCAGACCTCCACTTCCTTTGATTACACGGCCTAAAACTTTATCCATGATTGGAAGCAAAACGATATACACAGTTCTGCTGCTGAACCTTCAAAGTGTTTCGAAAAGGATTACCAATGGTCTGGTTTTCAAAATGTTAAAAATATGCCTTCCTATAAAAAAACATGAAGCGCAGGTTTGCAGCCGGCTAAATAACTAACAAATTAGGAGAACAAGATTCAAGATTGGTACCGCATATGGGGACCATTAACTCATGTTGGCTGAATGTTTGATGTATTGTTCTCAGCTTACACACCTTGAAAATGATTGGTGTTAAGATCAAGAAATAAGACGTAAAAGTTGCTGTAGGTGCGTTTAATGTTAGGAGCACAAGACAGACATTGCAATCAGTCACGCGAACGTTAGTGTCTACACTAAATTCTAGATCCACACATTGATCGACTACCAAATGGCTAGCGGAATCTGTTACAGCGTTATTCAGAGTTGATAGGTTTCAAAAATTATCCCTATAGAAAGATTATTGATACTATTTCTCCAAACTAGAATAAATCTACAATTCTGTAAAAATTTCCAATTCATATTGATATACATACTTTTATTTCAATATTAGCCAATATATCTGGTCCAATTTATGACCAGTTTTACCAAATGAGATCACTCTTGCATATACTAGAAAAACTAATCCAAGATTCAACTAAATCTGAATAAAGCAGTGCCTAAACCAGGCCATAATTAATTTCAAAAGTAGGTACTAATTCATTTCGCCAAAATTCTGGCTCTCGGTCTGCAGAAAATGAATATAAAATTTGGATATTTTGAGGAACATTATTATATATATTAATTCCAAATACATATACACCAGAAACAACAATATTGAAGGAAAATGTGATAGAGTACTTGATTACTGCTATTATACTGCAAGAAAAGAAAGAAGATATTCAAAGCTGTTCAACATCATTGATTCCTGCACAATCAGCTAAGTTGTCTGACTTGTCGACTTTGTCTTTCACGAAACCCACTACACCCAACTAGAAGAAAAAGATTCAACTTGGATCATACCAAATTCTACAAAATAAAAATAACTATCGGGATTTTCAGCAAGTATACAAATGAATACTGTTTACACGTTTTAGAATTTTTGATTAGCTAATGCTACCTACTAATACCGAAATATGTAAATTATATCGGCAAATACTTTCCTACCAAGTATGTTAATAAACGCAGATGGGAAAATCTTGTTTAAATCCCTCTAAATTTTGAAACGATGTACACGGGCGCACGTTAAATACCTTTCTACGAATAGGGAACATGCCTGTTTCATCATCGCTAAAATGACAATGTATTTGCATATTATATCGTCTGTGAATTCCACCCGCCGACTACCCTTTAGCTCTCATTCGTTTATACATCTACATATATGCATATCAAATGTTTGGTAAGTACTAACGCAAACAGAATTGAATAAGGCATCAAACGAGTATAATAATTAAGTTATCTTAAATTCTTTAGTAGTAACAAATTAGTACTTAATTATTTTTCTAGAAAAGTAATTTCAAAAAAGTACTTACACAATTACACGACACATAACTCCTATAAACTTTCACAAAATATCGGCACATCGCACTTATGTAATTACACATCCGAACGTAATCAAGAACATACAACAAGAAGAATAACCGGCACGTTAGTCACCCGTTGTAAATAAAAATCCTAAGGGCTGTTAATCAGCTGCACCCCGCTTGGCCTAGTCACGACTGACCTAGTTCCTAGTTCGGCTCAATGAAACGCTAGTGCATAGATGCAGTTTGCGCATAAAGGAATATTCACTACATTTAAACAAGGATATACATACCTATTCTATTCTAAAACGATGTACTTCCCAGGGCATTGATACCTCTGCAGATCGAAGAACGAAACTCTTGCAGAATATTAGTTCTCTATTGTTTTTTTGCTAGTTTATTATGGATTCAAGAAAATTAACTTTGGTTTCATTTTTTTGATATTACAGTAATCAATACAATGAAATTGTATGTAAGTGCACACAAGGGATAAGCTACAATTATTGAGAATTGTCAATTGCAGTTTAATTTGTGCAGCACAGTTGAATAGTGTCTGAGAAATAGTCGATAGAACAAGCTTCTGTTATCAAAAAAAAAACAATTATCACGAGAGTCCTTTCGGATAATGATGATTTCTCCAAAAGGTTTGAGCGCGTATGAGAGTGAGGAAAGTTTCAAATCGGTATTTGGGGATCTCGCACCATCATTGGCACTGTTTGCAGATGGTATAAAAAATTTGAACGAGTTTGCTAGTCGGTGGTACACAGTAAAGGAAGTGGCCTTTCTTTAACTGCTGTTAACCCCGAAAACATTGCTGCGGTGAAGAAGATGATGGCCAACCGCATTATCTATTGCAATAATAGAGCCCAATCTGAAGATGGTATCCTCGCAAGTGTGATCAATCCTGCACGACGATTTACATTTCAAAATCGTTGTAACTCGGTTTGTACTCCATCATCTGACAGATTTACAAAAAGCAGAACGTGTTAGAATTTGCCAACAAACTGTTCCCATTCGGCAAGAAAGCCAACTCTGGATACATGAAAATGAGGAAACCCTTACGATGGTGAAAAACCGAGCAATGAAAAAGGTTATCCACGCAGTATTCTTTAGAAGTACGGGATTGGTGGCCGCAAATAAATTAGAAGATCAGAAGACAGTTACCACTAAATAGTATGTTGAAAAAGGTTTGCCATACAGTAGGGACAACTGTTCAGTATTTAGCGGAAAACAAAATCAAAATTATAGAATATCCTTCTGTGTGACTTCTAGCAATTGTTTGAGCTCACAAAAAAATATTTGAAAGGAAAAGGGTTGCAGTCAAAAGAAGAGATTGACATCGCCATTAAGTGTTTTGTGATAGTATCCCCAAAAGACAGCTGGTTGAAAGCTTTTAAGCTATGGAAGGAGAGAATAGTTAAATTATTGTAAATGGCAATTACTTTGAACATATTTAAAATAGAAATTGTAAAAACTTGTATCAATTTTTCTATTCTAATTGTAAGTAATTATAGCTTGTCCCTCGTATAATAAACAGATACATACATATTGACGAATAAAAATGCTGAGAACTTCAAATTCGTTACGTACCGCGAAAGCAAAGATATCATTAGGTTGGATACCGAAAACAGAAACCAATTTTGCTCAACCAATCGAACAAACGAATTTGATCAAATATCCTTTCCTTTAACGCCACTATATTTTAGGGCCACCTCATCCAATTCATCTACCTGGAAATCGCCTCGGGAAATAGTTTCTCACAATTTGAGAGTAGTATACTGAAAGATAATTCATGTTAAAAAGGAGCCAAACACATTTTCTCCTAGCACAGTGAATGCAGGACATGTTAACATTTGCTATGAGTTTCTTTATTAAATGATTTGACATTTTATGCCAGTCAGTTATTATGGAATTCGTTTGTAATCAGCGCGTATTATTAGGTGTATAAATTAGTTTTTTGGACTTACCAAGAAATATCAAAAGGGAAAAAACTGCTAGGTTTTGTTTGCTTCAAAAAACCTGTGGTTAACATGCACTAACCCAACAAGCTGGCAGAAACTGGTTCAAACGATACAAAAATAGCGATTTTGATGTTAGTGACGAAAAACTTTCTCATCAACCAAAAAAATTCTAAAATGAAAAATTGAAAGCATTATTGAAGGACGATTCATCTCAAACAGTAAAAAAACTTACAAAACAGTTAAATGTCACTCAAGCAGCTATATAAACCAACGTCTACATACATACCATGAAAATGATTCAGAAAGTTGAAAAATACGTACCACCTGAACTAACTAAAGCCAACATTGCAAATCGTTTAATGATTTTCAATTATTTGCTTACAAGATACCGAAGATTGCATTTTTTTCATCAAATTGTGGCGATGAAAAATGGATTCTGATAACCCTAAATAACGCAAAGAGTCTGGGGTCATGTAGACAAACCATCCACATCAATAACAAACCGCAATATGAAAACATGGTTATATTGTGCATTTGATAGAATTAGAAATGAATGATGTAGTACGAGCTACTAAAACCGAACAAAACTGTTACTGTTAAACTTTACCAACAACAATTACCTAATATACTTGAGCCGTGCATTGAACAAAAATGTCCGATTCCAGCTAACACACGACAAGGTAATTTTACTGGACGACAATGCTGGAACACATGTCGTAAAACAAGGAAAAAATATATTCGAAGCACTTAAATGGGAAATTCTACCGTATTTTCACGAGACTATGCTCCATCAAATTACTGCTTGTTCCGATAAATGGAAAGCGCTTTTCAAGACTAGCACTTCAGAAATTTCAAAGAAATGAAAAAATAGCTTGAAGAATTGATCGGATCAAAAGACAAACAATTTTTGTCGATAGAAACCATAAATTGCCAGGAAAATGGTCGAAAATCATGGTACACGACGGAAAATTCATCAAGATCCCGATTGATCAAGGACTTAATTCAAAAGAGATTGATAATTTATAATTTATGAATGGTTGGCGAAGCTCATATCCATTTATTAAGCTATACTGATAGCCAAGACAACCTTATTCTGGTCTTTGCAGAAACGAAAGAAACTTAATCAAAAACTATTACATAGGTACATACTTAGTCCAAAAATAACAGTATGGAAGTTACAGGTTCCTATATTCTTTTTATGTTAAACTTGAAACATTCTGCACGCTATAATCACATGATAAACACAATGACGCAGCAATTGAACTTGCTAAGTTCGCATTCTCGATGTCATACTCGTGAAAGCCTAGGCTTCTTCACAACGCCGTTTCTATGGAAAATAGAATAGGGGTAATTTAGTGTAATAGTTGTATTAAAAAGAAAATCAGGTTTAAAATACCATTTTGTATATCTTCCTACGATTATAATTTGGTCAAATTTTGATAACAATTTCATAATTTTTGTTTCAATTTCCCCTAATGCTCCAGCTATTATCATTAATTTATCCATTCTGACATCAATGATTTAGGATTCTTTATAAGAAATACCGTGATACTAAATATTAAGAAGAAGGATTCGTCTGTGCTTGTAAATGACCACCAGCTTATTTCGATTTGATCAAACTTTGCAACAGTTTATAAAGTTATAATCGACACAAGCATGTTCAATAATGTTAAAACTAAACTTTTAAAATACCAATATGTATAGTTTTATACCTGGCAGACTGACACAAACCAATCTAGTCTCTTCAATACAATTGCCTATGAATTATTGCTACAGAAACTTAGTTCTTCAGTTCATGCACACTACTCAACTGAAGTCACCTCTACTTCTAACTGCCACAGAAATCTAATTTGTTATTAAATATATAATTAAACAGCCTATTTAGTGGATTTTGTAGATTGAATTACACACATGACCTCAAGATCTTTTGTTCCATCACCATCAGCAAAGATTTTGATAAATTTACTTGATTTACAAATGATGTGCAGCTAATAAACTGCATATTAGTGGAGGTGTTCTGAATTCTATACCTACATATAGAAACATTCCTAGTTGTATACTTATGTACCTTCATTCTTTCGATGTTCTAATACACTTATAGTTTTAAAAATCGTTTGATCGATAATATTACCTTCTCACATGTGGTTTTCTAGTCGAAAAAAATTATTCCTTACTTTGCAAAATGTTTATGGACAGAACATTAACATCTGTGTTCACTATTTAATTCACTTACAAATTAATAACAACTACATATATCTGCAAATACATAATTTGAACAATTAATTAATTACTAATCTAACTTTATTTTATTATTAAGAAAATAAATCCTTATCTTGTAGCAGAATATAAGTATTTAAATATTTTATTAATAATGTTATTTATGCAACCAACTAATTCTTGGTGTAATACTGGTAGTAAGTTCTTCTCGTCCTGTAGTGAATGTTAATATGATAATACATGATAATACATACTCAGACTCAACATACCAGTTTCGATAAGTTGTGAAAAATTTCGTTATCGCGCATTACTAACGTTGTATACAGATGAAATTAATATACAAATAATTAACAATTAGTCAAAAAACATCTTAGCATTGTGCTCGATAATTCAACAAGAGTGAAGTTAGGTTAACTTTTGTAGGCGGGAAATCCCCGTGGTATAAGTTTGTTTTCCATAAAGATTTTAGTTCCAAAGTAACCTATTTTTAATCAATTAAAAGATAAGATAAGTTATTTAGCCAGAGAAACACATCATTAACTAATTGCCTGTACAAGTTATTCCAGCAACTAAGTAAGTTCCTAATTTAATTACTTTTATTATACTGCATAAATGTATTTTAGCAAACATGATTCCCAGGCATGTAATAGATAGTTTAAAGTGTGGTTTGTGTAAGAGCGGGTTATCCATATTCCCCATACATTCATATGGGAATAACGATATGGTTACATGTGGGCGATGCCCTCTTCAGAACGATTTTCTACCACAACGTGAGCATCTCTACGAAGAACTTGCAAAGTACATCGAATTCTCATGCCGATATGAAAATCTTGGCTGTATTGAGAAACTGAAGCCAGATGAATTAGAAAAACATGAGAAAATCTGTCAGCACAAACCATGTTTGTGTCCAATTTTACCTTTAGGTGAGTAGCGATAAATGTACATATATTCAACAATCCTTATCACAATAATATAATTGACACACTTTGAAGTTATTGAAAAATAATATGTTAACATTTTTGCTGCTCATGATTTATGTAGAATATTTTCTAAATATCAGTGATGAAATTTTATACTTCAGTTTACGACAGGTGAGATAATACTTATTAATATTCAATCTACAATTGTTATATAGATAAATAGTCAGATATAATATCTACTTGTCTCAGCAACCAGCATTACAAGAGAGATTAGATTGTTTCCTAACTAGTTGTACATGATTATAACAATCCGGAGAATTCCCTTCAGTGAAATGCAATAAAAATGAGAAACTCATTGAATTGAGATTGAGTTCTGAGAGTTTAGAAAGCTGTTTCAAATAGTAATATAAACGCTCGGCAATCATATTTAATTGAAATTCTGTCTTAAATAATAATGTCGGTGTAAGTATTGAAAAATTTAATCAGAAATGTAACACGATACTTTGATTGCTCATAACATAAATAACTCACTTTTAGAACTATACATTCGTCCTTTGTCAATTAGTCACATTTTAAGATAAATTCGGGGTCATTATCTTGTTGCAAGATGAACTGTTGATTGAATGATCATCTAATAGCTGGAGTTATCCATAATACTTTTTGAAAAATATTCAAGAAACGCAATTTTTCTACTCGCATGTAATAAGCTACTTACAACTCTCGTTATGTAATATACAGTAAATTACGTATTACCTACTGTCTGGTTGCTAAGTAAACAGATCATTACAAGCTACTGACATGTAATGACAATGACTAAGCACGTAATAAAAAAAATTACGTTTCAGTTATATATAAAAACAATCAAATAACCATGGAAACGATTTAGTACCCGCCCATAATTTTGACAGATTAAAATTAATCAAAACTAGCTGTCCGCTATCTGAATATACATTTATTTTAAAATAAATCACTGAAGTGAGTTCATCGGATACCGAAAATGAATTGAGTAATACACCACCCAATATTTTTCAGTTAGCCGCGAACACTACTAAAAACCTATTACCAGAAAAATCAAGAGAAAGATATGAAAAGGTATACCAGCAATGGACTGGCTTACAACAAACAATGTAAATTGGTAAATTCGTTCGTAGAAATTTGCTCATAGAAAAACTATAGTACACAACTAAAGTTGTAAGCTTATTACATGCTCGCAATTTTTCTACTCACATTAATAAGCTACTTACAACTCTCGTTATGTAATATACTATTACAGACCATTTTCCCCAAAAAAAGTCGGTGCGGACACAAATGCCTTATTCTAATAATATAAAAAGAAATACTTTTCTTACTTCCACAATTTTGCAAAAAAATGTGTGTGTGGGATGTAACTTTGAGCTCCATGGCACCCTCCCAAAAAACCTGAAAATGACTTCCAAATGTTATCAAAACGAAATATTTGATTGTCTTTCCTTGCAAGTCTAAACTATTCGGTAAGGTGCTTAGATCGCGGTGGTCTTATCTTAGCTCTAACTTTTTCCTGTTCGATTAATTGCTAGTAGTAGTAGCATGCTAGTAAACGCTCTTGAAGAATTACAAATCTTTAATAAACTCAAATTTTGGAACTAGAAATATGTGGTATGAATATATGGGAATCCGAATCTGTAGTCTCTGATGGCGCAGGTGGGATTGGATGTTGCCCTACCAGTAAAGGCTTTCAGGTTACATTCTTTATGGAGATGCAAGTTTTTTTTTTGATATTTGCAAATTACATTTAGTAGCTACTACATACAGTAGTGGCCATAATTATAGCAACACATTAAATATCGGCGCTATTACAAAAATTAAAATATTTTTACGTATGAAAACGGTATTCGTAGTTATATTTCTAATGTACAAGTAGTAATAAATAATGAAAGGATACCGACAAAACAAAGTGTATTTTACATATATTCAATTTTTAGTAATTGCACGCTGGACAAAAATATAGCAACACAGATACACGTGTGGATCCCCGGTTTATGTGACTGCAAAAATCAAATGTATCGACGTGAGGGTTATAATGCATTAATGCTTTAGTATGCTGTTAGCAACGGGTCGCGGCAAGTCACTTTCTGATGATGTTAGAGGAAGGATTGTTCTGCTTATCTTACCGGTATAAAACAATCGGAAATCGCAAAAAGTTATGAGATTAATCGGTCAATTATGTCTCGTAATATTAAAAGATATAAAGACACCGATAATAGTAACCGATTAAAAAATACAGGACGACCAAAGAACACTTCAGATAGCACTGACAGAAAAATCTGCAATTTGGTTAAAGCTGATCCCTTTCTATCATCCCGAAGAATAGAGGAACATTTGAAAGGAAATGGAGGAATTGACATTTCTGCTAGAACAATACGAAAGAGACTTGTCCATGCTGGTTTATTTGCTAGGCGTTCTGCAAAGAAACCATTATTGTCGAAGAAAAATAGACGTAGCCAACTACAGTTTCAAAGGTGATAGTGTATGTTATGTACGATGTCCACGCGGTGAAAGATTGAATAAAAAATACATTTGGTCTGCAGTTAAACACGGAGGTGGTAGCGTCATCGTGTGAGGATGTTTCTCCGGGTATGGAATGGGTCCTCTTCACCGGATTGTTAGTACAATGGACCGCTTTATATATCGAGACATTTTAAGGGATTACCTCCTTCCATATACTGAAGAAATTATGCCACTAAGACATCAATATCAACATGATAATGATCCCAAACACTCCTCCAGGTTGGTGAAAGATTGGTTAGGGAACGAAAAAATTTATGTTATGCAATAGCCTTCGCAATCTCCCTACCTCAACCCTATAGAGAATCTATGGGAAATTGTTGATCGCTAAATTCGTTGTCGAACGTATGCAAATGTTAGTGATTTGTTTAAAGCTCTGCAAGAAAGTTGGTTAGACATGGATATTGAAGTCATTAATAAACTTTTGGAATCTATGCCTCGTAGGTGTGCAAAAGTAATTAAGGTTAATGGATACTTCACAAAATATTAGGCTTCTTTGTTACTTTCGCAGTTGTCGTAGATTATTTGTGTTTTTTTTGTATGTTGCTATAATTTTGTCCAACCAAATAAATCATTTTTCGAAACAAATACAATTGTGTTTTCCAATTATCCATACCTGATGTTCAAATAGGAAATTCTATCACAGCAGCAATACATTGCTTAATTTAGGTGACGCCTTTTTAATTAGCATAACCAAATATCGTTGATTAATGTTAATATTTGCATTGTTGCTATAATTATGGCCACTACTGTACATATGTGTTAGTATTATAAAACCTATGTTAACATTAATAAATTCTAACATAAACGAATGTATTATAGAACATTTTTGTGTCATTTTCATCTTGTAAACGTCTTCGAATAATTTCTTTTTGTTATTATTGTGAAAAGGATTTGAATGTCATAATATTCATAGTAAATATCATCTAACTATTTACTTTTCATTAGGTGAGTGTCAATGGCAAGGTAATTATCGAGATCTACACGAACATTCTTCTGATTCCCACCCAACTTACACGTTTGGAACTCTCGAATTAGAAATCGACATGGTTACCGCTCACGAAGAAAATTACGTATTCCGTCAAGCTGACCAAACATTTGTAGCTCAATTGAAGTGCGATACTGAAAATAGTAAATTTTATTGTAACGTAATTTGCAGTGAAGTTGAATCAAAATCCAAAAAGCTCTCATATAATGCCCGTTTTCTAGATAAAAAATCGGATGATTACGTTTGTAAGGAATACAGTGTGCAATTTTGTGATGTATCGAAATTTGTTATTAACGAAAACACTACTTCAGTAAATATAAACGATATTATTCTGAATTTGAATGAACCAACTTGCGTCATATTTAAACTTGATATAAACGTTAAAATAACAACTCCTCCCAAGCAAGTTTTAACGGTGGACGATGATAACGTGCTATTAAAAATTATAGAATGTCCTGTTTGTTTTGAATATATGGTACCACCTATTGCGCAATGTCTTGCTGGCCATAGTTTTTGTGGATCACATAAAGAACAATTCAATATTTGCCCGGCGGGTTGTCAAAGTGCCATTGGTGAAACACGAAATTATTCATTGGAAAGCATGACTGGGAGTATTGAATATCCCTGTAAGTTCAATAAACATGGCTGTTCGTATTCATCCAACGCCAAACAAATTAAAGATCACGAAAATTCGTGCCTTTGCGGACCAGTTAAATGTATTGTGGATTCTTGTAACTGGGAAAATAAGTTTTCCGATTTGAAAGTTCACTTATTAGATCAGCATAAAGATAATATTCTCGAACTCGATTCCATTACATATATAATGGATGAAGAACAGTTAGACGAATGTGAATCTTACGTCTTCATCACAGAAGATAACATTTTCAAATTGTACTTTGCGAAAGATAACGATACGTTTGTGTGGTCATTACAACTTGTAAGTAATGATGCGGATTCGTCACTGTATATGTTAGAACTTGATTTTACCTCAAGGAATAAGGAGAAAATTTATATGAGAAAACTTTGTGGTAATTTAGCTAAAAACACTGACAATGATTCAAATATCGAATTACATATGACGCAACTAAGAGCATTTATTATTGATGATATACTTATGTATAAAGTTCGTGTGATACCCGCTCAGTGATATATTATTTTTTAATTTTACGCTATATTTTATATCTTAAGCTTTTTTATATACATACATATTCCAACCTGTTTCTCAATACATTATGTGATTTTAAACCTTTTATTTTATTTCTTATTACACTCCAGTAACTTTACCTACTACAGTCATTACTTACAGCGTTTCATTAGTGCATATTTACACATCGGTTGTACATTTCTAAAAGTTGATATAAAACACATATAGCCGGATTCACCGATCTTGACCTTTACGTCATGCATAATGTTAATGTATAATTGTAGATTGTGACGGCAACTAAAGTCAAACAGAACTAACACTTACTAATAAATCCACCAGAAATGTTTATATTCAAGCTGTTTTATTTAAATTCGGATGAAGACCAGTATGTATGTATATGAAATGATAAAACTCTTTTTTCTACTCCCTTACTAGTAAATTACTTATTACCTACTATCTGGTTGCTAAGTAAACAGATCATTACAAGCTACTGACATGTAATGACTAGCACGTAATAAAAAAAAATACGCTTCAGTTCTATATAAAAACAATCAAATAACCATGGAAACGATTTAGACCCCGCCCATAATTTTGACAGACAGATTAATCAGGACTCGCTGTTCGCTATCCGAATATACATTTATTTTAAAATAAATAACTGAAATGAGTTCATTGGAGAGCGAAAATGAATTGAGTAATACACCACCCAATATTATTCAGTTAGCTGCGAACACTACTGAAAACCTATTACCAGAAAAATCAAGAGAAAGATATGATAAGGTATACCAGCAATGGACTGGCGTACAACAAACAACGTAAATTGGTAAATTCATTCGTAGAAATTTGCTCGTAGAAAAAGTATAGTACACAACTAGAGTTGTAAGCCTATTACATGCTCGTAGAATTACTGCGCTCGCCGCTACGCAGCTCGCGCGCGATAAGCTACTTACAACTCTCGTTATGTAATATCGTAATATACTAATCCCTTATTATTTTTATCTCTCTTCACTTCTATGCAGGTAATAAGTCATATTGGCATTTTTTCTTTTCTCACTAATACAGTTTGAATATTGCTGATAAATATCTTACGTATAGTTCAATTCACGGATCTTGCCCATTACGTCATTAACAGTGTACTTAAGTAAAGATATATAAGTGATCGAAGATGGAAATAACAAAGTAAAAGAGTTCTATCATTACATACTCATACTCGGCTTTGTCCAGGTTTATCTATTAGTATTAGAGGGCACTTTTCAAAATTAACCGATAGTAAATATGTGGCATTGTAAGGAGTTTATAAGTGTTACTTGTCTTGTTTGGTTATACGCACGGTGCACGCAAATCCTTATTAATTGGTGTAACTTGATATATGCAACCAATATGACAGACTGGTACTACTTCAACACAAACATCCCTAGTTGAAAATAGTTTTGACAGAAATGATTTTAAAATTTATTATAATTGAAACGCGAATAATTTCTTGGAATAATAAAAATAAATAAAGCACTGATATTTATTATCATTTTAATGCTATTATTAATAGTGCACTAACCTTCACAAAACTTAAAATATATTTAATAAGTCTTGAGAGAACTGATCAACTGACTTATGAAACCCGAAATAAATATAAAAGTAATGCGAACAAAACCTAACCCACACAATACATAAAATTATCATAACAATTTTACTTATGATGATCACTTTATTTATTCTGCAGGATTGCCAACCCAAATGTATGCAAGCAATATTACAATTAATAGACCAGGTGTGTTACAACCTTTTCTGAATTGATTCATACTAACATTACTCGTGACTTAACAGGCGAGACTCGTAAATCAGAGTATGTCTTTACGTAACCACTCGTACACTATTAACGATGTAACGGATTTGGTGATTTTAACTTATTCTAAAAAGGAAATTAATAAAAAAAAAGTAAAAATAACTACCTAATACGAAAACATATAATAAGATCTTATTACATTTTTCTTTTTTGTGAACAAGGTGTCTAAAAGCACCACCAGAGCCTACAGTCGTCTCCGTGTTGTTTCTCGTCTCAATAGGAATACCTGAACAAATAGATTTCGTTGTCTGATTGTAAATAACTTGGAATTTTTACGAGTATTACTGACAAATTTTCCTTACTCCTCTGGAAGTTTTATCTTAGAAGCAATTTCAGCTTTAGTTTACCTTAATGATGGCCCGACTGGATAGATAAACTAAATAATTTGTTGATGTTTTCTTATGTTTTGTGGAGGCAACTGCAATAGCATCCAAGCCCTATGGCTTGTCGAACTACCACTGCAGCTTTTGTTGAGCATGTTTGTGGTTGTAAATGTGTTTTTGTAGACTTTGTTACAATGTAGTTTATTAATTAATGTAATTCATTCAAGTAAATAAGACCAGCAATGGGTTGTTAGCTGTAACCCTTCAATCCACTATCAAACATGAAAAATTACTAGTTTGCATTTATATCTTCAACTTAGTTCTAACTAACACTCCCTAGCTAACTTTTCCTATAATCTGATTTATCACTATTAATTTACAACGAAAGACTCAATATATTTCTTCTGTTAGTGTCAAATTATTGTGATAAGATTATGTCTTTATAAATGATCCGATAATTTCAATAACAACTATCTTGACATTCTAGGCAGTTGTAACTGGCAAGGAGACTGTAAAGACCTATTCGCACATTGCACAGATGCACATCCAGACTATTCCCAGGAAAGCTTTTCGGTTGAAATCAATCTCATCGCTTCCAATGAAGCAAATTACGTGTTTTCTCAAGCTAATGAGACCTTCATAGCACAACTGCAGGCAGACAGTGTAAATCATCGATTCTACGTCAACGTCAGGTATTGCGGTGTTAATGCAACCGCGAAAAATTTTTCCTATCGCGTGTGCTTCTTGGGTAAGAAGAAAAAATTCTCCTGTTCAGTGCATGCTGTTGAATTAGGCGAAATTGGTCCGATATTGACCGGAACTACGACACTGACGGATTTTATGGACATTTTAGAAAATCTGAATTATCCACTTTGTGTTGTGTGCAAAATAGAGATTTTCGTTAAAAAGGAGTCGTTGAAAGAACCTGAGAATGCTGAAGCATCGACTCAAGGAATCGATCTATTGCGCAAATTAGAATGTCCCGTTTGCTTGGAATACATGATTCCGCCGATTATGCAGTGTAACGGCGGACATAGTTTCTGTCAGGGGTGTCGCAATCAGATTACAACTTGTCCAATTTGCAAAGGTACTATTAGTGATACCCGCAATTTCCTGCTTGAAGATATCACCAGTATGATTGTGTATCCGTGTAAATATAAAAGATACGGTTGTACTCATTCTGCTAAGGCAGACCAGATTCAACAACATCAAGATACCTGTATTAATGGTCCTTATAGATGTATTATGGATGACTGCAGTTGGGAAGATAGACATACAAAATTCTTAGAACATCTAACTGATACTCATAAAGATAATATTGTGGAAACGGATTCGATTAGTTACATACTGGACAATACTCTAGACATGGAGTTCTATAACTACATCTGTATAGTGAATAAGAAAGTGTTTAGAATAGAGTTTTCAAGAGATGCTGATGAATTTTGGTGGATAGTGCATACAGCTAAAGGGCAAACGGAGCCAAACAAATATTTGCTAGAATTAGATTTTAAATCTGAAAGCAATGAACGGCTCTATGTTAAAAGGAATGTAAATGAGCAATCACTGCTTTTCCAGAAAGATCAGTTATGTGAATTTATTGATGGCGACGTGCTGACTTATAAAATGCACATAGTAGAAAGTGCGTGATTTGTTAAGTTGTTGCATTAAGGATTACTCTAAAAACTACTGCATTAAAAATTACTCTATAATTAGAATTATTTTTTTTCTCTTATCCTATTTAATTTTATTGATTTTGTATATCTACATGAGAAAGTATGAATAATATCTTGTGTATTATAACTTAAAGCAATAGACACATTATTCCGGAAAATCTGTTGTGATTGCTATATCCTGATTTAGCAAGATTACGCTATAATCTGTCTATGTTTAAACCTTGTGACCATTTCAGCACTTTTGAAATAAATGTGTTCCTAAGTCCAACAATGTTTCAAATTTATCTCCCGCCTGTGCCTCCGAAATTCTAAGCAAATTCACGGCGAAATATTGGCACAATTATCTAACGAGTTATCAATGCGAACCAAATGACTTCGATTACGTGTAGGTGGCCTCTATGGAAAGAACATGTGGGACAAGGGTTGGGAAGCCCAAAATGAAGTACAGTTACGGGCCAGAATATACCAAAAGATCCGCGAAGTGAATATGAACGTCCAGAGAATGATGGGGAGAATTTTACCAAAATTGCGCGCCATTGAGGGACCATGGGTGAATTTAGTTTTTGTATGAAGCAGTAGTGTATAATAATTTCCCAATGTTTATGTTTTAATAAAATTTTCTCTACTAATCGATTTTTACCTCCAATTTTTTCTCAAAGCTTATGATCCATACGTCACTACAACACAGCAGACTCAATTAACTCATTGTTTACATAAACAAATAACAAAAAATTACAAAAAGCACCAAACTCGAAATAATAACAGCACTAGTGAGTAGAACTATCTCTTTTCTCTTGTTGCTAGGTAGTAGACGCTGGTCTTTAGACAACGTTCGTAGAGCACAGGATACAGCCCATATTACTTTTTTATTGTGAGAATTCAAGTAGTAGCTTTAAATATTTAACCACATAAGTTTACACACACTCACATTTATTCTGTTCTAAGATTCTAAGTATATCAATAACCATTCAACAGAGATCAATCACTAAAAATTTTAATTTCCAACCTCCTTTCTGACATTCTAGGTGATTGTAATTGGCAAGGAGACTATGAAAAACTGCCTGAACATTTTGTATACATGCATCCGCATCGTATTCAGGCAAGGTTCCCGATTAGACTCGATTTTGCCATCTCCGAAGCAGAAAGTTATGTTTTTTTTGAAAATCGCAAGGCGTTTCTAGCGCAATTGATGACAGATAGAGAAGATGGAAAATTGTGCGTGACCGTAAGGTATTGCGGTCCGAGTTCAAACGCGAAAAATTTATTTTACCGTGTTAGTTTTGTGGGAAACAACATGGAATATTGCTGCTCAGAACATCCTATTCAGGTAGGTAAAATTGGTGCAATAACCACTGAAACTACAACCAGAGTAGATACTCTAGAGATTGATAAGATTCTGGATCGTCCAGTTAGCGCTGTGTGCAAAATAGTTACATTTATTAAAGAAGCGGCAATAAAAGAACCTGGAGAATACAAAGACAAGGAGTTAAATCAAGGAAACGATCTATTGCGAAAATTAGAATGCCCCGTTTGTTTGGAATACATGATTCCTCCAATTATGCAGTGTCATCAAGGTCACAGTTTTTGCCAACCGTGTTGTAAGAAGATTACAACTTGCCCAATCTGCAGAAGTGCAATTAGTGGAGCTCGTAATTTTATCCTTGAAGATATTACTAGCAATTTTCAGTACCCGTGCAAATATAGAAGATATGGTTGCCAGTTTTCAGCCACCGCAAATAATATCCAACAACATGAAGCTACCTGTATTAATGGTCCTTATAAATGTATCATACTTAATTGCATATGGGAAGACATATATGCAAAATTCTTAGAACATCTAAGTAAAGCTCACAAAGACAACATTTTGGTAACAGATTCAGTGCGTTACAGATTAAACAATACTCTTGACAGGGAATACTGTGACTACATCTGTATTGTTAATGATCAAGCATTTCGAATAGAATTTCAAAGAAATAGCGATAAATTTTTGTGGTTGGTACATACAAATAATGATGAAGATGCAGAAAAGTACATGCTAAACTTAGAGTTTGAAACTGAAAATAATAAACGACCTTATATTCACACGATTGCACCCATCGTTGAAATGCGCGTTTTCTACCAAGTGCAATTAAATAAGTTCATTAATGGGGATGTATTAACTTATAAAATGAATATAGTAGAAAGGAAGTGATACTGTACCAGATGCATTAGGATCCAACCTATTTTCTAGCTAGTTTACCGAAAATATTCCATTTTTCCCTTTAATGCCTGTCAATTGTATATCTAGATATAATAAATAATCTTGCACAAAGTTTGATTTAATTTAGTCCTGTGCTTGTAACTCGTACTTATTAGTAGCAACAATAATTACAATTAAGGAACTACATCCAACTTGAAAGTTTATGTTTGGGGTTAATCGTTTTAGAGGCTATACACAGCTTTAAAACAAGATTATGCAAATTCATCAACATTAAGGTGTTTAAATGAGAAGTAAATTTTCACGTGAGAGCGTTCGCCGAAACCGCAGTGAATAATTTAGGGGTCCGAATTAAGAGCATCGTGCGTACTGAGTGTTTATCTCCGCACGCAGCTTTGATAAATAATAGATTAGCACTATATATCATCGTTTTCTGCAGTACCATGTACGCCGCAGTTTCAAACTACAGGAACATATTTTAATGCACTTTCCGTAAGGTACCTATTCTAGAACATACGGTGGCGAATGTAATTTAGTTTGGAACGTTTGTATGCTATTAAAAGTTGTAATAAAATGTTTCATGTGGTTATGTTAGATGGCACATCAGTTGTTATGTAATTACGAAGTGCTACTGCCAGTCAGATGTCAATTTTAGATGCTTTAAACTTACTCAGAGATCTATCCTTTAAAGAAATCATAAATTTAATACTCGTATTATCTGTAAGGCATACCTATATTGGGTTTGTACCAAGAATATACTAGGCACGGTGTGTATAGGTACTCCTCAAGTGCTTATCGAAACTGTTTTCTAAATCGAAATATTTCTAACATTCAATGCGGTATAGGTTTTGGAACTGTCAACGAAAATCCAGGAAGTTGCAGCAATAACTGCTACTCAATCAAAATTATATAATCGAGCAAATGTTAGTGCTAGAAGTAGTTTTTGCGAATACCCAAAAAAGTACCATTTTCTGGATATTTTCGTAGATAAAATCAACCATTCAAACCTTGCTTCTCCGGTTCTCCGACTGGCCGTCCGCTTTACCACTGTAACCACCGAGTATATGATGGTTTATTGTAAGTAATAAAAGAATTTATTTGCTTTACTTTACTTCTTTGTGTCGCGAAGACTTTCATAATCTTCCAGCCCGGTGTTGGGCTGTTCTACTGTGTTTCTTTTTTGTCGAGCCATATGTCGTCTAGGGTTAGAGGGTCATTTATTGTCGATTTCGTCTTTGAATTGCTATCTTATCACGCTTTTACGTGTGCTACGCCCAGTTTGGTTCAGAGCTATGAATTCTCTATTGGGAATGATAGTGTACTGGTGGGTCGCTGAACTCAGTGTTTAGGAATATGTTGTGCGATTAGAGTCTTCTAATGTCGTAAGATACGTCGTATAGTGGGTGGTACTCGTCGAAAATCTGCTTGAATCTTTCTGTGTGCTAATGGTCCGTTTCAGGATTTGGGATCCGAAAGATCGGCCACTCTGTATGGTTTTTCAAACGACATCGGCTTCATGCATTTATCAATATGTTCCACGGTGTTTCCATTCTATTTAAAGTTCAGATTTCGGCTTTTTGTCCATTCAACGTCACAAGAGACAAGACTAGGGCGTGGCTGGTCCACGAGTTTTTGGGGCCTAAATCCGGTCTGTTGAGGGATAAGCCTTGAGTCCGCAAAATGCGTTTTAAAATCAGTCAAACAGTTTATGCGGATAACATCGAAAAGGGGTTGGGCGACACTTCCTGGGAGAACTTGGGTTTTTCCCGGGTTTTGCATTACTTTACATCTTGAGAATCTTATAGGTCTTTATTAGGAACACATTCAAGAGCCCCAAGATCCATTTTTTTGGTGTCGAATTCGGAGTGTTTCATCTGCTTTAGACATACGTCGTCTACAGTACTAGTGTACAATATTATTGTTTTTCGTATAATTGTTTAAGTACTTGTTTTTCGTATAATTGTTTAGTACTGGGTGTACTACTTCCTAAAACATGCTATGTTGTATACGAGGGCGAGTCAAATTGTCCGTGACGTTTTTAAAGGAAACAGGTTTTTGGATAAAAAATCATTTTATTTTTTAAATAGTCTCCTTTGAGATCTATACACTTTGTCCAACGTTTCTCCAACTTTGTTATCTTTTCATCAGGTCATCAGTCAAATCTCTTTTCCGCCAGAACAACGCAAGGGTCCACAAATGTGCAGTGTCCATGAATTAGGCTACGAATTGCTCCCGCATTTGAAGTATTCTCCGGATTTAGTTCTGAGTGAGTATTTCCTGTTTCCTGAAGAAATGGCGTGGCGGAAAAGAACATTTTTCTTGGCCAAATGTAAATAAGTTGGCATAATATTCGGCGTTAATTGTTTTACCCTTTTGAAGGTAATCAAACTGGACACTACAGCGTGCATCCCAAAAAGCGGTCGCCATGAGTTCATTGGCTAACAAGCCCACTTTGGCCTTCTTTTACGCCGAATCACCACGAGAAACCCACTGTATTGACTGCTGCTTTGTCTCTGGTGTGTTTTGTGATGGATCCACGTTTCGTCTACCGTTACGAAACGGCGCAAAAACTCGTCCTTATTGCGGTTAAACAGTGCCAACTCCTGCGAATTTGCCACACGATTACGTTTGTGGTCGATTGTGAGCAAACGTGACAGCCATTTTGCAGAAAGCTTCTCATATCCAAGTGATCATTCAAAATTGAAGCAATAACAACGAAATTCAGGAAACCACTTTTTTACCATTGAAATTAATGGTGCAGAGTTTCCATAATACTTATCAAACATAGTCCTGCTTTGAGTGATGGTTATTTTCCGCTAAATGTAATGCCTAATGAGCACACGGAATTCATTTTTTTCCATTTTCTCTTCAAATCACGCGGTAGTCTGCTAGCAATGGCTGTCAAACACAAACTAAATGACGCAGCTGTTCAAATTTTAACAGGAGTCAACTGACAGATGTCTGTTGACAGGAGCAATTTTGCCCTTTCAATTAAGAGGTGAGAAATTCAAAAAGTCACGAACATATTGACCCACCCTCGTACATAGAATCGCCTAAATCCTTTTGAAGTGGGATGTAGACATACTGCCAGGAAGGTAAGTTGTAGTACAAACAAAAGAAAATAGTTAACTATATTATGAAGCTAGCAAATAATAAACTTAAGAAAAACAGTTTTAAAATGAATTCCATAAAATAAGTTCCACAAATTGAAAAATATTAGCAGACAAATAATCTTACGAACCTCCAACTTTATCAAATTAATCAACTACACTCTGAATCTAACCAACTGAAGCGTAAAATTAGATAATGCTTTCGCTAAAATATTAGGCGCCTGCTACCTTCGCAATTTTCATTGTTTGTTACCAGTTTATTGTGTACGCACCCTGGACGTATAAATTTTCCAGTCACACTAAAATGTTGCTCCGAAAATTATTCAGTGGTATGTATGTACATATATACACATATGTATACAAACTACAATATTCAGCGAAAATATAGTTTGGCGGTTCTGTTTTACAGCACTGGCGCATTGCAGTATTATGCGACGATTCCGCACAGCGCACGATGCAGTTTTGTAAGGTGAACCATTCCAGCTTTAGAATCGTGTCTGGCGTTTAAAGTACCTACCACATCGTCGTCGAAAATATCGCATTTATGTTCAGAAAGCGTTAAATTTAATATCTGTAGTCGGGAGATTTATAACAACCAATTCGACTGCTTGGAAACTAACGTCACAGTAGTTGAACTGTGAGAATGATCAAAATAGAATATTTATTATAAGCACACTAAGTCATTAGTGAAATAATTCTATTCTTTCAATTTCAGGAAAGAAATATATTATATTAAAATCTGGCGCATCCACCATTATTTGTTTTAGTAAAATTTGATCTAATTCAGAATATACGTCTGGAACTATATTTGTAGGCTAAAACCTTATATCACCGTTTAATTGCAGAGATTTACTTCAGCTTCGTTGTTCCACTAGACTTTACCACTATTCAATTCGAAGCAGTTATCAGGATAATTGAAAATGATGAAGCACAAAGATGCTTTTAAAGTTTACACGTTAATAGGTAAACAACTTTAGAATTTTAATACAAACTCTTAAATATTTATAAGTTTGAAAGAACGAAATTATTTACCCATATGTATGCCCAGGAATTTTCTAAGATTTTCGTCTACAAGAAGCATTTTTTTATCCAAACTTTAACTTAACTTTTTGAACTATTAAAGACTGAAGGCAATATATGTATTTGAAAATAATGAAAATGTGTATGCTGATGCACGAAAACTGTATTGGTGGAAGTTGGTACTGGATAATCAAGAAACAAACCAACTCTAGGTGGCGTGTTGCAAGGAATATTTTGATCAAGAATCCTGAACTTAAATGAACGCATTACAACACCCACGGAAACTTTCGAATTATTTCTTAGTGTTGATATTTTAGATCTGATAATCCAAGAAAGTAATCGCAAAACTGTTGCGTTGTCTGCTAATTATTTGCGGTTCTCACACACCGTGCCAGAATTCTGAAATCATCGGAATCCTGTATAGTATGATTTTTGCCGCAACTTAGATGTGATAGATGAAGAAGATATGGCAGAGCAGCTGTGCTCTATGTAGCTATTAACTTGACGTTTATATGGTAGGATGATGAAGGGCTTGAGCGCGTATGAGTATGAGGAAAGCTTAAAATCGGCATTTGGGGATCTCACACCATAATTGGTGTGTAAATGGCTTATAGATGGTAATAAGAATTTGAACTAGGTTGCAAGTAACTGGTACACAGAAGAGGAGCTGGCCCTTCTTTTCCAGGTGTATGAGCCTAAATCCGCTGTTTTTTATTAAGAAAAACACATTTTGTTTAATAGGAAGTAAAAAATAATTTGTTCAAAGTATGTGCCCTCACTAACTATACATTTTTTCCCGTCTTTCTTGGATACCACACCCAAAAAACTCCATCTCTTTCGAGACAAAAAAATAATCTATCCATTTTTGCACGTCTTCGTGAGAATGGAAGTACTGCTCGGCGAGCGCATGACCCATCGACGAAAAGAGCTGGTAGTCGGAAGGGGCCAGGTCTGGTGAATAAGCGTGATGAGGTAGCACTTCCCATTTGAGTGTTTCCAAATAATTCCGGCGGTGTGCTATGGTGCATTATCGAGGAGGAAAATCGTGTCTTTGCTGATAATCTGGCCTTTTTTCGCGCAGACCACAATGTAATTTTATCAGTTGTTGATGGTAGCGGTGGGCATTGACCAGGTTTCAATAGTTCGTAGACTTCGTAGTAGGTAGATGATACCCACCAAACACACAGCATCGTTTTGCGTCCTAAACGATTTGGTATTGAGGATCAACCCACGATCTCTTGCGTGTAGGATTTTCAAAATATATCCACTCTTCCGCTAAATGGAATGTTGAAAATTGTTCGCCTACTGTGTTCAGTATAGTACCAAGAAAATACTACGTCTTTCTAATCACTAACAAGGCGCATCTAAAATTGCTGAAGTAAAATTGTTTCCGTGAAAATAGCATGTGCTAGACTTCAGTACACAATTTGGAACTTTCTCTTAATCGTAGGTGGAGTAGTTACTGCAATATCAAACTTACAACTGTATAGAAATAAATTACAGGAGGATCCTTGATTAAATCCAATTTCTGTCATTAGGTACTCGGTTAGATAACAAAAAAACCTAATAAATAAAACTACGACAAGGAGACGTCGATGCCAATATTCAACAGAAATTGCATATTAGCGTACGTAGTCACCCTTCTAACCAATAGGAAATTTGCTTCATTAAATTCATTGTTCCTTATATACTCTGCATTCGACGTAGGGAAACAACCTTAGAAGTGATCAGGTTTCCTAATCGTATGGAAATTGGAAATCAAGCACATATCCAACTTGTATTTTATAGTTAATAAGATGTCGGCTAATCTTGTTGAAGCGGCGCTATTGTTTCGACACGTTAAAGCAGATTACTAATTACCTTTACAGTTCTGTATTTTCTGCGCTTCCTCGAAAATTAGTTTCCAAGTATTAAATTTACTATTGAACTTGACAATCGAATATTCTCGTCTCGAACTCATATATAAATTTGGAGAATACATATACCTTTTAAATTATCTTCTACTGTACGAAACTACATACATGTAATCGAGAATTTATATCCTCTGCACAGCACTCGTCTTCTTTTAATTGATTTTAGTATCTCCATTGTTTATGTAATTTGGTGTACGGTTACTACGTATCGGAAAGCGCTCGCAGTAAACCTAAATACAATATACTTTTTTTTTAATAAACCTCCCTTTTTCATTCTTTTTCTCTTCTACATTAATATTCATTTCAACATCGGAACGTGCATGACAACTAGAGAGCCGAAAAAGCCGATTAATCATGCCGACAATTTAAAAATGTAATACGCCTTTAATTTCGCATACGCTTCGCCGTATGAAGTTACCACTTTGTCTTTTAACCGTTTTATATTAAACTGCAGAAAATATAAATCTAGAATCGCTGCTGTCAGGGGGTTTCAACGAGCCATTCATCATCGGATATCCGTTTTGGCATATGTTGCTTGATTTATAATACTTCTACGGGGTCACATGTCACAGCTATATAATGATTGTTTAATGTATTCATCTGATGTTCCATTTAACGCACACCTAGCGCATCATTTGTCAGGAACGTAATATAATAAAATGACACTTATCAAAGTATTCGTTCTTTTTTGTAACAAGCTAGATAGCAGTATAAATTATATTTAGATATTAGAACATGGATTATTTCCTAGCAACTTTGAGGAAAATTAGATAGTTACTGTACTTCACACGACTATCAAACAAAGCCGCACTAACAGCTTTATTTACTGCTATTACATCATCCAATACAAGATATTACAAACAAATTCATGTATGTATTTGTTAACCATATATTTTTTATATGAGGAGCGTTCACGCAAAATCAGACATCTCCACTTTTAGCCAAAATTTAGTTTCACATGATTTCATAGTGTTCTTGGTCGTTTGAATCGCTTACAATACTCATAATTAGACTTAGGATAAATATGCATTTATATATCTGCATATGCAAATGCATATTTTAGGTAATTTTTTCGATAAATGCGTATTTTCGTTCTTTAGAGCATCAGTGCATATTTTCTGTTGAAATTACAAATATGCTATTATTTCTTGTTTCGAAATGCAAATAAATATTCTATAGGATATAATAAAATAATCTGCGAAAGTATTAAATAAGTAGGTACTTAGCCTGGACCTAAACACTTGAAAAAAACACATTAAAGAATGAAGATTTTTGCAATTTTATGGAAAAGCATACGAAACAAAGCATTCCAGATGAGTCAACATGACGAAAATATTATGTTTCTGATTTGTATAACACAACAATAAACAAATTAAAGAAAAAACTAAAAGATTATTTTACTTGGGTGTCGGTGATGAAACCACTGATGTGGATCAGAGATGCATCGCAAATTTAATATTTGGTAGGTATATTAGAAGTTCAAGATGAACAAAGAGGTAAATCATATGTCCTGACTTTAAAAGTATTGGATAAAGTGAATCATTCAACAGTCGCTGCTTTTTTCAACGATTCTCTGAGTTTACTGTGACCATCTGAGATTTTATATGAAAAAGTACTACTGGTTTGTAGTGATGCGACACCATATACCTATGTATGTATGTGAAAAGCTACGAGGGGCCTACCGATTTTGTATCCAAACATGATACATGTGAACTGTGTAGCACATGGTTTCTGCCGTCAATCATTACGAGAGGGGGATTTTGGATGGACTCTGCTGTATATTACGGCGAACATTTTGAGATTCTTAAGTTCTTGATGAATTCGATTCTGAAGAAGCTCGGAACATTGAAGGTAGCACAAGGTATTCTGAAAAAATTAGGCATTTGAGAAAACTTAATTTTTATTCGTGCTAATCTGGCCTGCATTTCCAATGCAATCCCTACACTGGAAGCTACAGGGTTACCTAGCATGTCCCTCGTATCCAAGCAATTGTCCTGGATCTTTTGAACGGCCACGAGTCTTCCTTATCAAACCAATGTACCAATGTAGCACAATGTACGACTTGATCAGCACCTTTAGATACTTATTTTCGAAATACTTTTTGCATTTAAGTTTTTGTCCTAGCTAATAGCCACTTCAATTCAAAAGTTGAATTGATACATTGAACATGAGTAGAAGACCTGAACTGCAGTTTTGGTTTAGTTTTACTGTTAATGGGCAACAAGTTCGAATAATCCTCAACGGATACTTATTTATTAAAAATATATATAATTAAATAGATAAGAACAATTTCGTCTAGTACAATACCATCTTTTCCATTAATCAGTTTGTGTAGATTTATGAGAAACTTTAACAATTTTTTCCTCTAAAAAGAACTTATATGGTGCCGTAGAATTTATAGGTTTCCTACACTTTATATCTGTGAATTTCATTCTTTTAAGACACACTAATCCCTCTGGTATGTCGCTATCGCTTCTCAATCTTTTTATAGACAATCTCCTAGTTACCCTTTTATGAGTAACTTCTTCAATCACCTCTGCAAGCAGCAAACTCCACAAACTTACAAAAAAAATCTATGAATAGCTTACCTTTATGATAAGAACTTAGAGATGATAATCCAGAAAATACAGTTTTAACGATATTCGTAACTGAACCCCAGAGACCAGTAGATTCTTGTCCTTTATTAAATTTTTCTTTCGCATTAATTTCACCAATTGGAGGATCAATTTTTAAATTTGAATCATTTAATGTGTTAGTTAAATCGCTTAATATATTGATGTGTTTTTTTTCAACAGGTTGTGAAGACTCACTTATAGCTGTTTCCCAGTTATCGCAAGTTTCATCAACTACTACAACATCCTTATCTGCAACGTTAAATTTGTTAAGAAATATACTAAAACAAAATAATTAACTTACTTTTATTTCGCCTAAGTACTCGTTTCTTCAAAACTCCTTTTAAATGTTCTTGAATCTTTCTGGAACTACTCTCATCTAACGTTTCAGTTAATTGAGTTTCATTAAATGTAACCTTTCTACCTATACAATCTGCCTCGACCTGACTACCTTTATCAACATCTCGCTTAGGCGGTTCAACAGGAGTAATGGATTGAGCAATATTATCTAAAAATTTATTATCATCTCCGCCTTGCATCGGGGTACTAGTTGTTAATGCCACAATATTATTAGTGACTGAAATAATTATGTTAGCATTTAGATTGTTTTCTCCGAACGGATACATTACAGGAGGGGAATCGAAATTCATTTCATCTTTACTTTCTAATTTCTCTAAATTGGATCTTACAGGTGTTTTACTCGACCCCTCTGTTGGCGGTTTCTTATTCATTGCGCACAAATTATTTAGTATTACCTCGTCGACCGATGTGAAAACTCTCTTGCAGATTTTACAATGTAAAGGCAAATGTTGGCTTCTAATGTGTTCCAGTGACACCTCTTTTAGATTTCTCAACACTGTCTCTCCATAAATACAAATATCACAATCGCTATTCACGTGGTGGGCAACATATTCATGTTTTTTCCGACAAGAAACACAACAAAACACTTTTTTACAGAAACGACAATTATTCTACAAAAATTTATTGTTTATTATTAGAAAATATTTTATGAAAATGTTTATATTTAAGTTACCTCTTTAAACAACATTTTCACTACATTATATTTAAGGATCTACAAAAATTTCCGAACTTTTTGTTGCTGTAGTTTCTTGTTTATCAATACCGCAATGCAAAAAGTGCATGGAGAAGAAATAAGTTGCATACAGAATTCAGGTGCAAATATGATAAACTTCTTTGGACTGGAAATTGAGATTTCTCACCCCAATATTGTTCGAATTTTTTTGAATCTATTGTGGCCATTGTCTAACTTTGTCGCATCTGGCAACAATAAAAGTATCATTGCCTTCTTGTTACGTATTTCAAAACCAAGAAACACCAGTAATGAAATAGATACACTGAAATATTCTGTCATGTCTCAATTTAACTGCTACAAAGCTAATGATGGACTGAAGTAATTTTCCTAAATGTAGTAATTTATTAAAACAATTTATATTTTAGAGTTATCTAGACAAGATACAGATGAGTATTTTCTCTGTGGAGGTAGTTTTTAGAGAATCTAAATAGAGCTACATACTTCATTCTGGGCTTTGCCACAACCCAGCATTTCGTCATAAACATAAGCAAAACTGACATCTAGACCAAAGTTGTATCTTTTAGAAAACTTCTGCAGTAAAAGAAAATGAAAAAGGCAAATTGTTTTACTAATAACTGTTCTTTGATTTTTGACTAAAATGTTTGAAATTTTGCAAGATATACTGACATTTCTATCAGTCCTTAAAATCAGTAGCAACTATTTAATTTGCACTTTATCAAATTTTTTGGCAGGTATGTAACCTTGATTCCCAAAAGGATATTATAAAATTTTCGTTGAAAAGAGGCCTACAAGAGTCATGAGAGTTCTATGTCTTCCAAAATTCTGTAAGGCTTTTTATGTTTCCTTAAAGAGCTCGTACTGCTGTACAATTCTGAGATTTTATGCTTTTGTAAAGATTCTAGCATACCCTTTGTCATTTTCTGGAGACTTAAAGAAGCATTTTTACAGATTTTTGCCTTTGCGGTTCTTGTAATAGATTGAAAACACTTGTGCTTGGATATACAGATATTTAGAAACACATCTTTTGAAGACAAACTGTAGAAATCTCTGAACATTTTTTGACATCTCATATTATCAAGTTTGTTTATACATTTGACTTAACCAACCGTTATAGATTTTGCCGAGCAGTGTGGATACTAATATACGTAAAGAAAGTAAAGTTGTGTATTAAAGAGCTTAACAATGCTATTCAGGAGGATGGCGACTTTGAAATTATACAGTTACTGGAAAAAGACTAGAAGACTAGACTAGAAAATTCACATAAGAATCATATTCATGTAATGAGCTCACCGCCATATGTACGTCATAAATTACAGTCGTTGGACAAAACATTTTCAAGCTTTTTAAGGTTGGACTTAACTCCAACTTCAGCATGCATGAGAGGATATCCTGCAGCTAGAATTGCTAACTGTGATATGGCTACAATCATTGGAGAAACCTTTAGCAGAGCAGCTGGACAAGATAACTGGATGTGCCAACATAAATTTTGTATCCATAAATGTATTCCATTCATTTTATTTTTCCTTGTCTGTGGTGCTGCTACTGATTCTTTAAGTAGTTTGGAATCGTGTGGATGCCTTTGTACATGCATACACATATCTTCTACATATATTTTCTAAAAACTGTCCATCATATCATGTGCTGACTTCGAAGGCTGCATAGTTCCTGTTATAGGGCCCACAATCAAAACTATATTACTGTACTTCACTGCTACTAACAAGCCCTCCTCATCCCCCTCTCCTAAGTTTCACATTGAATATCTATGAATACAATCATACACTTTATATTTTTCTTAATAAAATTATACAAGGATCAAAACGAATTTACCATCAGCAACACATATTACTACCAGACTTTCGATACTAGAATGAGGTAGTTACCCTCTTTTGCATCCAATTCAAATTAATTCCTGAGCCCATCTAGAAAAATTACGGTAACACTGGTTACTTAAAAAATAATAAAAAAAACAGCAATCCTCAAAATAAATTTTTGGGAAATGGTTATAAAAAAATAAAATAGATTATTATTGTAGTTACCTAATCGTTGGACAGATACCTAATTATATAGTAATACTATATACAAAATAAATACCCTTCACGTCATACACACAACGTCAAAAAATAGCAGATTGATGACATCCACTGATCAAACGAAAATATAAAATAAAGATGTTTCGTCAGTCAGTAAAATACTCCTAACCCAATAAAACTAGCATATTGAGTTTTTTTTCTCCTACCCTGTGCTATCATATTTGTGTATTTTGCCGGGGTTATTCGACCAGCGACTCGAAAGTAATGTAATAAGAGGTTGCGGGAGGCCTCGCCCTTTGAAGTGTATACGTAGCTTCTTCTCTGCATATGATGACAAATCGAATACCCTGTTAGTTGATATTTCCTTGTCAAAAAGAAAATTGACCAAATTTCAAAGATGATGGAAATATATTTCGTTTCGGAGATAGGGGAAAAGTTTCTCTTTTAATGTTATTGAATTCTTCTTGAATGGAACTCCGTCTTAGTTCTTTCGGAAAATAAATAGGATAAAGGACAAAACTTTATAAAAATACAGTGTTAGTCATTATTTGTTCACGTAAAATATGTATACTTGCAATATTCGCAGTTAAAATAATAACAATTATGTAGCAAGGGTTAATCGGTGACGATTTAGCAATAAAAAGTAGAGCACCTAATTTATAATTTACCTTCCTAAGTATTTGCTTCGATGAAACCATATTCTTGAATACAAAGAAGTCACATTAAATTAATTAAATCAAACATCTAGTAACTCAAATTTTGTAAAACGGAGGCTATAAACAAACAAGTGCACAAACACTGTAACAACTGTATACAAAAGATTGGAAGGAGCTAAAATATCTAAGCCTCATGCTGGGCTGTACACTTTCCTGGAATAAGCATGAGCTTGAAGTAACTAACGAGACAATAAAAGCTCTAATGGTTTGCATGGACTTTACAGGAAATAATTGGGGATACAACTACAAAAATACTACTTTGGATGTATACAGCAATAGTGAGACCAATGATCACTTATGCAGCATGTGTGTGTAGTGCTAACCTGTCTTGCAACATCTATTGAAGTAATACTAAACATTACTCAGCTTCACGTTTTGGTGAAAAGCATAGCCAAGAGCCCCACAACTGGTTAGGCATACTGGTTAGGGGGGGAACAACTGGATAGGCATACGCCTCAGCCTCCTAAAGGTGACAAAAACCTGGAGCATGCCTCGAGATGATATGCCAAGGAAGCTCAGCTTTGTGAAAAGATTTACCAGAAAGGTTGGAACCAAGAGCAAATGAGACAAAGACACTATCATGAAACTTAATAGTAACACCATCAAATCATACACCGATGGCTTGACTGTGTCTAGGCGAACTGAATGAGCCAGGCAAAAGGAACAAGGTAACCATAATGCGGATTCTGGGACACACAGGAGTGAAATGAATCAAAATAATAGATAATCTCGCAAGGAAAGGGGCCAGAATCTATTTGCGGGCATTTAAGTAGGCTTGAAATAACAAAGGAATCCGAATGCAGATTTTGTGGGGAAGAGAATGAAATATCTATCCATTTACTCTGCAGTGTGCCACTCAATGGGCTTGCACCTGGGAGTATCTGAAATTGAAGGGGAAGGATTATCTAATCTGGGGCCTTCCGAAATTCTGCACTTTTGAAACGGATGACGAATCGACCAGCTGTAACTACAGTGAGAATAGAAGACACACACCTTTCAGGTCGTACACAAAGGAATATTACTAATACATCAGAGATTTCCATAATTAAAGTTAATTCTTCTGTTTATATTCGTTGATATATAATTACCCTAATGAGAAACTAGTAAAACACTTCCCAACTATGAATGACATCCGACGCCTTAAGCTTTTATAATTTCCTAGCAAATTAACCATGATATCTCGGCAGTTTTCACTTTTTTGATTTCCCAGAAAAAGCTTTAAAAAAATCCATGCAGCCAGCTCTAAATCACTTGTATTACGTTTAAAATGGTCGTCTTTGAACAGCTTATGGACCACCAAATATATTTGCATAAAAATGAATAAAAAATCTGATATTTTTACATAAAATTAGAAGAGAAGATTATCATAATAATTTGAAGAAAACTGAGATGCATATCGGCGAGACCAAGTTCAAACGACGGACACATTATTGAGATTTAAAAAATACAAGATTAAAAATTTCGTTCCCTTATTGGTATTTTGCAGAGTACGTTTTCATTTCATCAAGATATAATTCATATAAAACGAATTCAATTTAAAACGATTAAATACGAATAAAATTGTCACGTGCTCAATTAAGCATTCCGATCATGATTTTGGCCGACCCTTTTCACGGGCAAATGAAAATGAATTTAGTGAAAGAAATTTTGCCGACTGGACAAAATAGTCGAATTAGCGATCTTTCGCTAAATTATGACCGGAATCACGTTCAAATAGATGCGCGCACAGAATCGTAATGTTAGTGGTGGTTCGCTGCGGAATAAAACTCTATTTACTTTATCAATTACACCTCTTTTTTTAATAGAAAGAAGTAGCAGTATACTGTATATGAGGTACCTACATTAAATATAAATATAAATTGAAAATTATTTTGACTCGAACGAAAAAAAAGTATTGTTATAGCAATTAAGGGTCGCAAAAGTTCGTCTGGTTTATATTTTTCTTAGGAAAATAAAAAGATTCCGAGAAATTCACCTCCTTTCAATTTTATTGCTTTTCTCGGAATTCGGTCTACCCTAGCAAGGAAACTCCAAGCGCCAGGCGCCAGACGCTTCTTGGGCGCATTCGGCCGTTCCGAGAAAAGTCGACCGATTCCGTCGAAAGCGCTGGTCGGTTTACATTCGGGTATATTCGTCTTTTCCCGTATTCCGTAGCTTACAATTATTTGGTTTAATTTTTAACGTTTTTTAAAACAATATAAAAAGGAATCCATCGATTTTACATGATTTATTTGATTTATACATATTTGCCTAATTAACGAAATTATTTCCGCTCTTATATGACTTCCGGTTCACCTAGAGTTTACGTCAACTTTCTTAATTTAAAAGCCCCAGTGTATTTCTTATAAGCTTTTTAATTACGCATATAATTCTACGTTAGAACTTCAAAAATTAACCATTTTAGAATTATTTTTTCAGTTAACAGTTTTTGTAATTCCTTGTATGTATTTGTTCTTGTCCGATTAATTCTATCCAGTAGCTTTTGATTTGCGTCCTTTTGGATATGGAGAGTGAATAGCAGAATTTTCCGCATATTTTATTTTTTTTGCTACCGAAATGATGAAAACGCTATTCTAAGTAAGGAAAAAATTTGCAGAAGGTGCACGGAGAAGATGTATTAGCAGTACTCCAGTGCCTAAACTGGTTTGTAAAATTTTGATCGGGCAATGTTGATGTTGACGGAGCACCACCTTCGGGAAGACCAGTTAAAACTGAGATAGAAAGACTAAAGACATTAATTGATGTAAATCGGCTAATAACAACTCGCTGAGAGGTTAAATTTATTAAATTCAACTGTTCATGACCACTTCAAAGAACTATACCCTGTTTTTTAATAAGAGGACTTAATCGAAAATAGCCCGCCAAAATATAGGCTTACGATTGGTTTGTTGCCGGTCATGTTTACAGTGCCCAAATTTGCTAGACTTTAACGACGCCATATTGTAGACACAGCTGATTGAGTAAACATTTCGTTAAATATTTTCTATTATCTTTTTGTGTTTCTACTACGATTATACAAGAAAATCAGTTTGTTTAACTATTTGATGGTAAAAATGGATCCACAGCCTAGTACAAGTGGATTATCAATATGGCCTCCAAGAAAACGTGTTACTTTGGGGCGTGGGCATTTCTCTGTACAAGAAAAGGAAGTTATACTGAACGAGTACAAGAAAATTATTGTTAGAAATCCTACAATAAAGAAAACACAGATAACACTGCAAACTGCAAACACTTTAGGTAACATACATAAATTGTTATGAATATGTAAATATATTTATATTTAACAATAATAGTAAATGTAAAGTGTTTTCCGTATTTTTGGTAAATATAAAGCTAAAGGACTAATTTCACCACCATTAAAACGAGTTGGAAGAAAGGCGGTGGGGTAAGAAGTTTTCTGTGATTTCCAGCGCTATATACGCTTATGGTACGAAAGGACTTTGCAAAGTAAAAAGCTCCTGCTTTTTATTTAAGCGCGAAAATTATCTGTTACTGGAGCAATGATCGAAATGAACACGAATACATTCACACTAGTAAGTTAAACTTTCTCCTGATACCGTAAATTAAATTAATATAATATACGTAAAGCATTTTCGTTCTATACCATCTTGAGCAACGTTCTTAATAAGTAATTAAAAATGAATCTCTGTTCGGAATTAAATAAATTTTTGCAGAATTAAATTTTGAATTTATTCCATCTAACATATTCGTATATTTTTCTATACGAATCGCTTTAAATGCACCCGTGCAGTATAGATATATTTATTAAAGAAACAACACTGTTAATATACCACCCGCGTATATGTACAACAACCTAATTATACCGCCCTGTATACTAGATAATGTACCGCCCTGTATATGCACTTAATGTTTACACAGTCCTTTTTATTATTTGTTTAATAACAATGTAATCACAATGTCATTAAGTGACGTCACGAATGTCCTTCGACATCGACATTTGTTTATTATTAGTATCACTTCGGTACGTGCCGTTATTGCGGGCGGACGTATCGTTGTCCGTGGGGTTCATTTTCTAACAACAGTATTTTCCGCTGTTGTATATCTATCTGTGCGGCTTTCACATTTAATTTTCTTCTATCTATATTATTCCCGTTATGCGAACACCCAAATTTTTAATTGCTGTCCGTAAGGTTTCAGTTTTTGAGTTATTTCAAATTCCCGGCGCAAATGCCTGCAGTCGTTATAGGGTTAGTTGGTATTTTGTTACCAACTAACCAACTACTCAATATGAATGCTGTGTGGTTATTTTTCTTCAAATATTGTCAACGATTGTTGTAAAGCATTCATGTTGGGTAAGGTTAGTTCGTTTCTTGAGTTGAGTGTTTGGGTACTGAATGTATGGGATTGCAAGTTACTTTCTTTGTGTGCTTGATACCTTGGCTGACTATATATTAATGGGAATACTCTGTAGTAACTCATTTCCAAAATTTGACACAAGGGAGGTATGCAATAGTGTGAATGCTGCCACTAGAGCTCGTATGGTCGTTGGGTTCTTGCTTCTTGTTTGACATTCGGATTTATCCGAATGGGTGCTCTAATGGCACAGTACCAATGACACCAAAATGCTTCTGTATGAGGCCTATCAAACTGTTGTGGGTGCTTGGCGTCCACACGAGTATCGATGTGGTAGCTCCAATCTTGCACATATGTATCTCCTTTGTTCTAATTTGGGATCAATGACTGCTGCAATGTATTCATGTTGGGTTGTAGTCTTGCATTCTTTATCGTGTCGTTTCTTCCACAACGACACGAAT
>SMLS01074580.1:0-19807 GCA_004785975.1 Popillia japonica | reverse complement strand
AAAAATGTACAAAGTACTAAACCAGGTATATTATCCTCTATGGTGATGGTAGCGATTAAATTAATTTATGTGATCTTTTTAGGCAACGAAGATTTTATCGCTTTCCTGCAGGAGAATTGGAAAGTTATTCATAAGAAGATAAATCCTAACGTTACAGAATTTTTGAAATCCAGAATCGACTCAGTTTTCGCTGCTGTTGAAAACAACGTTGTCCTCGAAGATATTTTCATTAATTCACACATATTAACTAAACATTTTATGTGATCTGTTTTAGAATATTTTATTAAATTTATTATCGTCAAGGATGTAAGAAATTTGTGTGTAGCAATGTTACATGCACTCTATAAAAAATAAAGTTACAATTTAAAGTTGTATAAATTCTTTAAATGTTAACACGAACATAAAAACAAATTGGTACATAAATGGCACTAACAAATATTGTACCTAATTATTGGTTTAGTTGGGCAGGCTATTAAATTAGCACATTCTAAATTTAGGAGAGAGAATGTATGTAGATCAATATTAGACAAAAATAGTTATCCAAACGAATTTTACGAAAAATTAATACGTAAAAGCATACGTACAAAAGCAGTATATGAAAAATGCTACCATCAATTTGAACTATGGGCTGTACAGAATAATGTCAACACAATATCTGAAAACATTTTATTGGCATATTTTGAATTACAAGGTAAAAATAAGAAATCTTCTACCTACCTTATTGTCTATGTATTCCATGCTTCGTTCTTGCTTTTCCATTTATAAAATAATATCGTAATAATATCGTATCGAGTTTTTGCAATTACGGATGAAAGATGGATTACTTTAATTAAAAAATATGTCGCCCTGCGACCAAAAAATATTAATCATTCAAGATTCTTCCTTACATATCGCAATGGTTATTGCATATCGTGCCCGATTGGAATTAATACGATTGGCAAAATGCCTAAATTTATAGCTGATTTTCTAAAATTGTCCAATTCAGAGCTTTATACTGGACATTGCTTCAGACGATCTAGTGCTACACACTTAGCAGACGCAGGCAGTGATTTGCTGACTATAAAACGTCATGGTGGATGGAAGTCATCTGCGGTAGCTGAAGGTTACATCGAAACATCTATGAAAAGCAAAGTGGCTGTAGCGCACAACTTATCAGGGCCAAGTACATCTGGTCATTCTGGAGTTATATCATCGAATGATTCTCAATCACAAGAGTCTACCATTAGAGCCAATAACATAACTCAGCAAAACTTTGTTCCGAAGAATTTGCCTGGCATAACAATACATGCTCAAGATACTTGTTCCGTCAGTGTAAATGTATACAATAATTCCACGTTTCATAATAATAACAATGTAAACTAAATTTGTATATAATTTTTGATTAAAGTATTTACAATTTACATGTATTAAACGTCAACTTTGCTTTCTGTCATAATGTATTCAATACAGCCAACCTATAGAAATGAAAAAAGGCGTATCACAATGAAGCACTTTTCGATACGCAAAAGCGTGTTACAATAGCGTTTTTATGAACGCAAAATAGAAAAAAGTGATATTAAAAGGATGTATGAAGAAGCTATTAATTTGAATCAGAAACGGAAATTCCCTAAAACGGGTGGAGTAGCAGTGGATCAAGTTGTGTATTAGTGGTTCTGCATGGCTAAAAATAAAAACATTCCCATATCTGGATCATTGATTAAACAAAAGGCGCTAGAGACAGAAAGAAATTTAAACATTGAGAATTTTGCTGCTTCAAATGGTTGGTTGGAATGTTTCTGTCGAAGGCACAATATCACTTTTAAATCAATTTGTGGTGAGTCCGCTGATGTAAATTTGGAAGATGTAGAAGCATGGAAATCTAAATTACCATTAATTTCAAAGGATTATTCCCCCGAAAGATATATTTAATGTTGACGAAACAGGTCTGTATTATCGCGCCATGCCAAATAAAACTTTCGCATTAAAATACGATAAATGCAATGACAAAAAATTAGCAAAACAACGGTTAACTATTTTATTCTGCGCAAATATGGAAGGCGACAAAAAAACCCTTTAGTTATTGGAAAAAGTGTGTTTTAAGGGAAATCATATCGACAAATTACCTTTAGAGTGGGTACATAACAAAAAAGCTTGGATGACATCAGATCTTATAACAAAATGGCTGTATCAGTTTGACATGAAAATGAAAAAAACAAAATCGAAAAGTGCTTCTATTTTTGGATAATGCAACTTCACATCCTAAAGTTTCGCTAGAAAACGTCAAATTGATTTTTTTCCTCCAAACACTACGTCGTATTATCAGCCATTAGATCCAGACATAATTCACAATTTTAAGACGATATACCGCAGTTTTTTGATCAAAAGGCTATTAACGTTCGTTGAGAGTGACTGTGACTTTGAAGATTCGGAAAAGAGCATAAATCTAACAAGTGCGCTAATATGGATTGCAACCGCATGGAAACAGATTTCTCGATCTACCATTACAAACTGTTTTTCCAAAGCTGGATTCGCAGAAGTAATTGAATCTAATGAAGATTTTTGCGAGGAGGACGAAATATCCATTGCTAAGCTATTTCCAAAAGTCGGCAGTGCAATGGCAAGTTTACACGATTTTGCTTCCATTGACAATGATGAATCTACAGAGAATTCTGATTTTAGTATAGCAGAAATTGTTGAAGAACTATGCAATAATGATGATGATTCCGATAACAACGAGATAGAAGAGTTTGAAGATACAAAATCAACTTTTTTAAATATGGGCGAAGTGTGCGAAAAATTAAGAGAAATATAGAGTTACTTCCTGTGTAACAATAATGGTGACATGGTTATAGACATTTCAAAAATTTCACACAAATGTGAAAGTGAAATTTATAAATCTAAGTTAAAAAAATTAAAACAAATAAAAATTGAAGCATTTTTTATCAAAAAAATAAAAGCAATTTATGTAAACGTATACTTATATATACAGCGTCATTCATAAAGTTTGCACCATATGGGCGTTTTGTTTATTATTGATTTGGGCAAAATTTCAGTAGGGCAGAAAATTTGTGCATCCTTTAGAAGCAAATTCAGACTGATTAGATTAAGTGCATCGTTTCTCATACACCCGGTGGCCGCTATAATTTGAAAACAGCTTAAGAGTAAACTGGGTTAGTTTTTAAATATACAAAAAAATGGTATTAAGAAAAGTGGTTTAATATTAAAACCTATGTTTTAATATGAAATTACAGCCTCCTATTTCAAAAATGAAGAATTTTCCTTTTTTTCGATTCTCCCCGTATATAAATCAAAATTTCCAATAACCAATATTTTTATGGCGTTTTTGCAGTACTAAAAGGAATCCACAATAATGTTTATCAACGGCTTCGCGCTGTTGTGAGCAAATATTGCGTTTACGGAAAAATGTGCTTCTTTTTGGAACATTGCCAATAAAGCACCGCAAAAAATTAATTATAAGTAAAACAACTAAACTTTCTGGCTAACAAAGAATGCAGTTTATAAGATGTCTGCCTGCTCTGTGAACGATGCTTTCATTATATTTACAGACACACTAAGGTTCTACATAGACACTTCTTTTCGCAAAAAGAAAAGTAACACGCACACTGTTAATAGACGTAAACCATGGATTACAAAGGGCATATTGGTCTCATGTAATAATTTAAAAAATATCTACAGACAAGCAGTTACCTCCCAGACACAACAAGACTTTGATTTCTACAGGCAATACAAGCGTATATATAAGAGAGTTATCTCTGCGGCAAAAGAATTGTACCATGATCGTTTGATGACTGGTTCGACCAACAAATCTAAAACAGCATGGAAAATTATCACTGACTTAACTAGTAATAAGACCAAAACAGCACCAAATGTAATTTCCTACCAAGAATCTACAACAAATGATCCTATGGAAATTGTCAACTACTTCAATGAGTACTTTGTCAATATCTGCAACACCTCAACATGTACCAACGTCAAGGACAATTTTGCAACCCATCGAAACATCCCTACTATGTTTGTAGACTCTGTCAGTGCGGATTTAGTCTACTCTGTTCTCTGCGGTCTGAAGTCATCAACCTCTGTGGGTGTAGATGGTATAAGAGTTGATCTGCTCAAGAGGTGCGCGCACATTATAAAATACCCCCTAGCGAGTATTATCAACTGGTCACTGGAAGTAGGAATTTTCCCGGATGTGCTCAAAACAGCGAAAGTCGTTCCAATTTTAAAAAAAGGGGATCCTAAACAAGTCACCAGTTATACGCCAATCTCGATACTAAGTAATGTTGCCAAAATCCTGGAAAAGATAGTATTTGACAAAATATTTACATTTTTGGAGATAAATAATATTCTGCATAGCGCTCAACACGGTTTCATAAAGGAAAGTCCACTCGTACGGCATTAGTTTCCTTCATGACAAAAATTTATGAGTACATAAACGATAATAAGAAATGCATGGGCTTATTTATGGATCTCTCTAAGGCCTTCGATCTTGTTAATGACAATAGGTTGCTGATGAAGATAGAGGGTATTGGGTTAAGAGGTGTTATACACGACTGGCTAACGTCATACCTTTCAAATAGAAAGCAGGTAGTGGTACTAAATAACAAAACTTCGTGTGAACAACCAATAAGAACTGGAGTCCCGCAGGGTTCAATCTTAGGGCCGCTTCTATTCATACTTTTTATAAATGACCTTCCTCACGTTATTGATAGTAATAATCTTGTCATGTATGCCGACGACATCAGTTATGGTGCAGCACACACTGACAGTTCTAGCTTAAGAATGTCTATGCAGTCTGTTCTTGACAAGTTCATTGACTGGACTAGAGGTGAACACCAGTAAAACTGTCTTTATTAATTTCACGCCCCGAAGGAAAGTAACCGAGTCTTGTCACCTTTTACGGGTTGATGGTCATTCCATCCAACAAGTTGAGAACACTAGATTCTTGGGCCTGTGTATTGGGAGTGATCTGAGCTGGCACAGTCACGTGGATATGCTCTGTACTAAATTGTCTCAAGCTTGCTACGTTTTATACAGACTTACTGAATTGACTTCGTTGGAAGTGGTCAAGAATTATTACTATGCATGTTTTGAGTCTCGAATTAGATATGGTATCATGTACTGGGGTTCTAGTTATGTTAGTACTAGAGTATTTAAATTACAAAAAAGAGCTATTCGCTCTATGTTGGGTGTTCCGCGACGAAGTTCTTGCCGGAATCTCTTTAAACAGCTTGATCTGCTGCCACTCCCTTCTATTTTCATTTACGAAGTTGTGCTTTTAGTGAAATCTATGGAATCCGAACTTGTGCGGAATAATAATTTTCACAGTTATTTCACAAGGGAGGCCAGTAACTTCGTTATACCTAGACACAGTCTGAGCACCTATGAGAATAATCCCGTATACATTGGTATCAAACTTTTTAATAAATTAGATTCAAAGATCAAGAACATTAGAAATGACAAAATATTTGCTCGAACGTTAAAAAGCTACCTACTTGAAAAAAGTTTCTATAGCATAGATGAATATTTTTGCTAGTTGAGCCAAGCTGCTTATATGTATTTAAATATATGCATATGTATATGTACGTACTTTTCCAAGTACCTACTTATCTTTAAAAATGTTATTTTAATTGTTTCTTTTTTCTCTTTAGATAAGTTTTTGTATTCGTAATTAGTTAACTGACTTATCCTATACCTACTGTACAATTTTTTATGTACTATGTGGTCCTTTGGATTAAATAATAATTATTATTATTATTATTATTTTCTATTTTCAAGTGCAGCTATGTGGCAATTTTGAAGAATTTGTGTTGGCATAACTAAAAATTTTGCCTAAGACAGCCATGGATTTCGCGTGTTAAACCTAAGTTTCTGTTTGGCACAAATGTCAAACTGACACTTTCGTTTAGTTTCATTACAACAGTTAGTTTCACTATTTTCATTAAAATGACGATAAAATTAAGCATTCAAGATAAAATTGAAATAGTGTTGATTGTTGGCAACAATTATAAAACTTATAGAGAAGCAGCTTTAATTTTTAACCAACACCATCCGGATAAGATTATTAGCCACACAACAGTAGGAAGAGTTGTTTCAAAATTCAAAAACAGCGGATCCGTTGGAAATAATTTTAAAAAGAAACACAGAAAGTGGGCCACAAATGAAAATGCAGAATTTGCGGTAATGCAAAGTGTCGTAGAGATGCCAAAAACGTCTATTTCTACATTGTCGCGTAATTTGAATATATCTTGTACGTCTATACAGAGGCTTCTGAGGAAAAATAAATTCAAAGCTTATAAACCAAAATTTGTACACACTCTTAATGAGCGCGATTATGATCAACAAATCTACTTCTCCTTCTGGTTGCAAGGTAAAATTGAAGAGGACCGATCATTTACAAAATTTATCTTGTTTACTGATGAATGTACTTTCACTTCAAATGGAGTTGTTTCTTCCTAGAATTGTAGATGGTGGGCGGACAGCAATCCTGGTTTCATAATTGAAACAAATAATCAGTATTGTTTCAAAGTAAATGTTTGGTGTGGTATTTTTAATAACAGGATTGTTGGTCCATTTTTCTTTAGAGGAACTCTTAACGCTGGAAGATATCTACAATTTTTACGAAATGAATTCTTTGCCGTTTTAGAAGATTTTACGTTGGAAGAAAGACTAAAAATGTACTTTCAACAAGATGGAGCTCCCATTCACTGTACCTTGGAGGTAAGAAATTGGTTGAATACAACATTTCAAGGAAAGTGGATAGGTAGATTATCAAAAATAAATTGGCCACCCCGCTCTCCAGATATGACACCATGCGACTTCTTTTTGTGGGGATATTTAAAAAATAAAGTTTATACACATAGGCCGTTCCAAAATGTTGTCCATTTAGAAGAAACAATTCAACAATGTGTAGTTGAAATTCCCCAACACATTCTCGAGAGTATTCAACGTCAAATATATGAGAGAACGATTTTATGTATTTAAAGAGATGGAAGGCATGTAGAAATTTAAGTCAAAATAGTTTTTGCTTAATTTATCCTGAAATGACCTTTTTGAAAGCAGCAGGTTTGTTTCGTTGTATTATTTTGTTAGTCTGCTATTATTTCTGATTTTTTGCTACAGGCTATTTCCTCTATGAATTTAATTAATCTGTAACTTTGAATTTATTTTTATATTATTTTATAAATAAGTTTTATATAGAAAAATTAAAATTATTACACTTGAAATATTTTTACTTTCACCACACAAATTCTTCAAAATTGCCACAGAGCTGCACTTCAAAATAGAAAATCCTATAAACTGCATTCTTTGTTAGCCAGAAAGTTTATTTGTTTTACTTATAATTAATTTTTTGCGGTGCTTTATTGGCAATGTTCCAAGAAGAAGCACATTTTTTCCGTAAATCTCAATATTCGCTCACAATAACGCGAAGTCGTTGGTAAACATTATTGTGGATTCCTTTTAGTACTGCTTTATTACACAAAAACGCCATAAAAATATTGATTTTTGGAAATTTTAATTTATATACGGGGAGAATCTAAAAAAAGGAAAATTTTACATTTTTGAAATAAGAGGCTGTAATTTCATATTTAATCATAGGTTTTAATTCTAAACCACTTTTCTTAATACAATTTTTTTGTATATTTAAAAACTAACCCAGTTTACTCTTAAGCTGTTTTCAAATTATAGCGGCCACCGGGTGTATGAGAAACGATGCACTTAATCTAATCAGTCTGAATTTGCTTCTAAAGGATGCACAAATTTTCTGTCCTACTGAAATTTTGCCCAAATCAATAATAAACAAAACGCCCATATGGTGCAAACTTTATGAATGACGCTGTATATTACCAACGAACGCAAAACAAAATGTATACACATTTAGTTGACTTATATATGTATGTATCTCTGTATTCTCTATTTTAATTTTAAATAAAATCATTTAAAATAATGTCCAAATGAATTTTATTTCTAAAAGAAAAATAATAGCTATCATGTGAAAATATTTGCTTAGAATTTGGCGTGAGTAATATCCATCACCTGTCTTTTGCGGTCACCTTTGAATTACGGCCAACAATTGTGATTATTTTAGTGAGCGCTATTCACAGGTTCTATTGTATTATTATTATGTACTCTGTTGGAGATGCTGGCATATACTTAACACCAACCTAAATACAAAAAATTGAAAGCGGGAATTTCAAACGCCTTTCAATCATTTATGTACATTCTGTATAAGTATTAAAATAGAAGTGTCACAACACAAAATTTTATATACGAGTCTTATGATATAAATGTATTTATTTATGCTATTTTTCTATTTTTTAGTATTTTAAATGTTCTAAAAGCTGTAAGAAAATTGATAAATATGTGCAATTTTTAGAAATTTAAATTTTTTGAGGTTGGTTACATAGATTTTTAAGTTGACATTTAATAAATTTCAAGATGGGGTTACAATAAGCACATGAAGTTCACGCATTCTCCAATTTTTTATACTACACACTTTATTTTAGTTGTAATGTACAAGTACAAGATATGTATATTATTTCACTATAAATAAAATTGTAGAAATAAGAAGAATGAAGTAAAATTTGTCGTAAGTAAAAGAATTTTTTCAAATATGTTGCACAAAAGTCATTTTGATGCAAAGAAATCAAGTTGAACAAGTTACTCCTACTGGGTGTAACACTTCTAATGTCACTTAGTAGGTATACTTATTTGAAACTGCTCGTTTCAATTGAAATACCCTGTATATGACACAATAAAAAATTCATATTGTTTTATTACTATATTTATTGTTATACTCATTTTACTATTATTGAAATTTAAAAATTTTGTTAAACGTCAAAATGACAGGGTACATTTTTTTGACCTTGAACTTTATAAAATTAAATCATAACGCGTTTTATCTAGATTTCTGCAAAATATTTACAACTAACAACAACCAAGTTGGAATTAATTAACAACTTAACTGCATAGTCTCACTAAATCCGTTTTATTTGTTTTTTTTTTTAATTTGGTGGAATTTGATATTTCATCAGTTTTTTCCTATTTATCTATGATGACTTTTTTTACATTTTAGTGGCAATATTATTGTGTTTGTTGCTATAGTTAGTAACACATCTTCGAAATATATACCAGACGACTATAAACGATTGGAAATTATTCACTTAAATTAAATTAAATGTCACTTCAAATAATCAATACTACCAACTCTATCCGCTAAAATAAAGCGCTTTTCTAGTAAGTGACAGCTGTCATATTGTGATTGTTACAACGTCAAATACTAAAATTTAAAAACAATAGGCAAATTTAATATTTTCTTATTTTTTTAATTAATTTTACTTCATACGAAACATCAATGATTACTTAATCGGAATTTATATGCTCAGTACAACATTTAGAAATAATTTGTTTAAGAATATCCAATAAACGTTTCCTCAATCGAACTATTTTCTTGTACAGCTGTCATAACTGCATCGATTTTCTCTTTTATCAGTATCTCAAGACCAGGCAGCACCTTAGTCTGCAACACTTTCCAGTTTTCTTGCAGGAATTCCGCAATATCTTGACCATCTACAAAAACACATACATACACCTTGCCCAAAAGAAAAAACAAATTAAGGAAGCGAAAATTTACCATTTTCAAAATTGAAATACATCCGATCAGACTTCAATGTCAGCGTTGAATCGGTAGATTTTAAATAAGTTTGATCATCCTTTGGGTATCTAGGCATACTAGATGAGTACCTCATGATATTATCCACTGGAGAGAAAAAATTAATTTTAGAAATGATTAAAAAAAAAAAGAAATTAGATAAACTTACTGAGTGACATTTCCAATCTGTCATCACCGGAGGGGGTCCTCGTCAAAATCTGGCCGTCCTTCAAGGTGTAATCAGCGATGAAATATAAATATTTGCATCCTAATACGAACGAGTATTTATTATTTTTTAAATCCAATCTAAAACGGGGAATTAATTTAGTATAAGATTCTTTAAAATTAAAAAGTTTAGTCTTACTCTGATTCAGTTACAACTATATCTTTGAAATTATCGAAGAGGACATCTGTTAGGGTTACTGTGAAGCGTTCACCGCTCAATTCGAGCTTTTGAATCGTTAATGGTAATAATAGGGGGATTCCAATACTGTGGTCACCTAGAATAGTAAGCATTACAAGATGTCGTACAAGAAATTTTCCGGCAAGATTATGGTCTGGTCCACTAGAATTTAATAAATAATATTAATCTTATTTTAAGCCAAAAATGATGTACGCAAAAAGTATCAATGATAAAAAGTTGACTCCTTCTGGGTCTGACACTTCTAATGCCACTGAGTATATTAGAATTAAATATAAAAATGTTAGAAACAATTTTGATATTATTTACGAAACAAATCGTTCCAAAAACGTTACACATTTCTCGTACACGAAGGTTAAATAATACGCACATTTTGAAATAATATTTAAATTAGATTTGGAAGTTAAGCAATAATTCATCCTCCCAATCGCTATCGTCCTTGAGGACATGCCTTATTCGATACCTCTTCGTTTTATATTATGACTACAATCTTACGTTTGATACACAAATTATGCATAATATTGGCTTTGATTTTAATATTTATGCAATACAGGAAACCTGAATAGATCGACGAGTTTATTTTTTTCTGGTGAATTAATTTATTCTCAGTTGTGGAAATATGTCAGTTGTTTTAATGTATTATACATATGTATATTGATTTAGAAACGGGTTTTCTGCAAACCTAATTCTACCAAAAAAAAGCGTACGAAATCCTGGTAGGTGTACGAGATTTATATACATATATAAGATGTAACCTATTTTGAAGTGTCAGTTAGTTGGCAGTGGCAAAATCGGTCTCTAATATTGTAAGATGTGGTTGAGTATCTTGCTAGTTTTCACTGTGTTAGCCGTGGGCTTCGCTGAAGAATTACGTAAGTATCTTCATGACCAAAAGCTTGCAATTAGATGTAGGAACTTATAAAGATTAAAATAATTTCAGCATCATTCATTAAGAAGTGCACATTGGGGGATCCGGAAGTTTCTAAATGTATTGTCACCAATGGAAACTTAGTAATTCCAGAATTAGTTAAAGGTAATTTTATTTCATTTATTACATCAAAAAAAAAAGATAATTTTTCCACCATTTTTTCCAAAACGTAACTAATTTAGATTAAATATGTATGGCGTATGTCTACATATATCCTGCCAAACAACCTCATGCGGAAGTGACCACCACAAACGTCACAATGACGTTACCTACATTTTTCATAATTTCAATACCTTCCACTATTTTATAGGCAACAACACTAGATTTTCCAAACTTTCGGCATTTTCTAGTTCCACGTTTGAGCCATTAAATGTCTGCACATTTTCCAAATTTTTGACATATTTGACAAGTTTGACGTTTACCAATTTTTCTGTTCTCCATATTTTCAGATCTCTTCACATTCCTGATCTGACATTATTTCCGACGTTCTCTACATTTTTGACAAGTTTGAATCTTTTTAGTTTAAATATTTTTTTTACATTTTCTTCACTTCTCCAACATTTTTCCATATTTTTAAGTGTTTGACGTTTTCAACGTTTCCGTCTGCTTCACATTTTTTATCTTATTCTTTTCAACATGTTCGATATTTTGCACATCTTCCTAATTTTAACCCTTTTGACATATTTGACATATTTGACATATTTAACATATTTGACATATTTCTATTTTTTGACAAATTCTTTTTCCGTATTCCATACTTTTAATAAATTTGGTCAATTTTTCGTCGTTTTCCATATTTTCCAATCTCTTCACATTTCTGACATTATTAGTTCGTATTAGTTTAAACATCTTCAATATTTCCTACATTTTATACATTTTTGACACATTTGACATATTTGACACTTTTTTTTGTTTTGAAAAATCCTTTTATCGTATTCCATATTTCTGACATTTATTACATTTTCTCGTTTAAACGTTTTTTTTTTTTCATTCACTACATCAACATTTTTCATGTATTAACATGTTTGATTTTTTTAAGTTTTCTATCGTTCCTGTTTTAACATTTCTTGAATTTTCCTATTTTCCACATTTTCTTTCTCCACTTTTGAGACCAATTTAATTTTTTGTTTAAACATTTTTACATTTTTTTCACTTCCCAAACAATTTTTGTACTTTGACATGTTTGACGTATTCAAAATTTTTTCTTAATTTTCCATATTTTCACTATTTGCATTTTGACGTTTTCAGTTTAAATATTCTCTATGCTTTCCATATTTTCGAATCTCTTTACATATCTGATATTATTATCGAAGTTCTTCACACTCTTCATATGTTTGATCATATTACTATAAACATCTTCAATATTTTCTACATTTTATAAATTTTAGATTTATTTGACATTTTCCTTGTTTTGGTTTTTTTTTCGTATTCCACATTTTTGACATTTCTTACATTATCCATATTGTCTCGTTTAAATGGTTTTCTTCATTCACTGCATTTGTCTAACATGTTTGATTATTATTATTATTTATTATTATTTACATTTTTAATATTTTCAAATTTTTGACATATTTGACCTTTATGACATGTTTGATCTTTTTACTTTTAACTGTTTCAACATTTTTTTGCACTGTTAACATTTTTCTTATTTTGTCAGTTTTGAGATATTCGACCAAAGTTTTTGAAATTCATTCTTTCTTTTGCAAATTTTCGAACGATCCACATTTTCGACTCTCAGATTTTCCACGTCTTCTATCCTTTTGACAGATTTGACCTTTTTACCTTAAACATTTTCTATTTTTTCAACATTTTGACATGTTTGACATTTTGAATATTTTGAAAATTCATTCTCCGTTGTCCATATATTCATCTGCCTCCACATTCCAACAATTTGATATATACTATATTTTTTACAATTATGACATATTTGACGTTTTTAGTTTAAATATTCTCTATGCTTTCCGTATTTTCGAATCTCTTCACATTTCTGATATTATTTTCGAAGTTCTTCACACTTTCGATATGTTTGATCTTATTACTACATATAAACATCTTCAATATTTTCTACATTTTATACATTTTTCACACATTTGACATTTTCTTTGTTCTGGAAAATCCTTTTTTCGTATTCCACGTTTTTTCATATTTTCCCGTTTAAACGTTTTTTTTTCATTCCCTGCAATTGTCTAACATGTTTAACATGTTTGATTTTTTAACTTATTTTTCGTTTTATATAGTTTCTGTTTTAACATTCCTTGAATTTTCATATTTTCCACATTTTATACACTTTTGAGACAAATTTAATTTTTTTGTTTAAACATTTTTACATTTTATTCACTTCCCAAACAATTTTTATACTTTGACATGTTTGACGTATTCAAATTTTTTTCTTAGTTTTCCATATTTTCGCTATTAACATTTTCAACATTTCCAAATTTTTGACATATTTGACCTTTATGACATGTTTGATCTCCTTAGTTTTAACTGTTTCAACATTGTTTTGCACTGTTTACATTTTTTTTTATTTTGTCAGTTTTGAGATATTCGACCTAGCGAAATTTTTGAAATTTATTCTTTCTTTTCCAAATTTTCGAACGATCGACTCTGACATTTTCCACGTATTTCTACCCTTTTGACAAATTTGACCTTTTTACCTTAAACATTTTCTATTTTGTCAACATTTTAACAGTTTTGACATGTTTGACATTTTCAATATTTTGGAAATTCATTCTCCGTTGTCAATATATTCATTCGCCTCCACATTCCGACAATTTCATTTACCACATTTTTTACAATTTTAACATATTTGATGTTTTCAGTTTAAATGCTTTTGTTACATTTTTGCCTATTCTTTTCACCATTTGTCTTTTTTGACACTTTAACAGATTTGACGTTGCCAATTTTTTGATATCACCACCTGCAATAAGGATACTACAACTTTGTGCGAAAAAAAAACGTTAAAATAGAATTACATCTTATTTGACAGGTAGCAAATTTTTCGGCGTACCCTCAGCGACACCCTTGCACATTGCAAAAATCGACCTACCCGGGACAGACTTTACAGTAAGTTTGAGCAATGTCCGCCTGTTCGGAATGGAGAACATCAGAATCAAAGACGTCAGGTAACTTTATTCATGATTACTTTCCATAATTATACGAAGGAATGTCATAAATTCTATCCCAATTAACAATTATTACATTTTTGTACAAAATTTTATCGGTTTAGATTCGATTTTTTTTATATTTTAATGACAGCTCCGTCTTTAAATCTGACAGCCGATTATGTAATCGTTAGTAATGATTTATTGTTTCCGAGAATATTAGAAGGTGGCAAACTTCGAACGGATCTAGGTGAGAATAGGTAGACAGGTGTCAATGTCATTTTTGTTCTAATTTGTTTTTTAGTTGGTAACACATTTAGATATAGAATGGTAACGTAAAGAGATTAACACGGAACGGTCAAGTTTGCTTTAGATATAATGGTGGAGGTAACTTATTGGAAGCCAAGAACCAACACAGGTTTGAGAATTGCCTTGGAAAGGTTACTTTTATGAATGATGTTTTTTAAATAAAGTCTTTTTTCGGTTTCTTTTTTTTTGATGGTTTTGATTAGAAAACCTGAGAAATTTGTTTGTTTATCCACCGCCATTGTAACTGTAATTAGTTGTCAAACGAAACAGGTTCGATACCGATACAATAAAGCCAAAATTGAGATAGAATTTATGCTAATTTTTAGACTAATTGTAAGTCTTGCTCTATCAATTACTTTCCTCGTTAGACGAAATTCTGACAGCTGTCCAATGTCACTTTAAATTATGGACAATACTACAGACATTTATGCGCTGCCATCATTTTGAAGTGCCCTAAGTTGGTCATACTGATTTTAATATACCAGTGTGTAAATGGCGAACCTGTTTATCTATTTTTTTTGTGGTTAGGTTTATTTATTTACATTTTACTTCTAACAAAAGTCAATTTAGTAAGGTTAGTTTGAGGGTTTAGCATCACATTAATGAACGTAACTACAAAATCCTAGTTTCGAGAAAAATGCAAATTTAAGAAGTTACTTCAGGTGTTTGCAAAGTTTCTGCTAACAGTGTTACAGAGTTGACCTAAACTTGTAATAATAAAGTAACTGTGCTTGCAATAAAGAAGTATAAATCATTAAAACAATAATATAATGTAAATTATTCCACAAATCGGTATTTATTTAAATATTTGTGTAATTACGTTATTGTATTGTGTCTGTAGAGTTGTAAAACGGATGGTACTACTCTTTGATTAAGTCTGTTCTACATAACTCCATCAGATTTTCAAATTTCTTTTTTTTTAATGGAATATATCCGTCTGGGTACACGGGAACTAATTGAAAACCACCAATATCTTGCCTTTGTCGCTGACTTTTTCTCTGTCTGCTTATTTTAAATTTTAAAAATGTGGACGACTGGATATCTTATTTAAAGCCAAGGTCTTCTTTTCTGTATTGCATCCACACAATTTTTTTTTAATATTAATTTTTGTAGATCACCAAAATTTTTAAAAATCGTTCTGGTTCATTTCAATAACATGGTATTTAGATCTTCAAGGTGCCATTCTTACCACAGTGTACCACCCTGATGGATTAAATATATCAATATTTTTACTTCTTTCTTCGATATGTGCATGAACAGAGTCGCATTCCATTTGTGAATGACCCGATTCGAAAAAGAGGTTACTAATTATTGGTATATCTAAATTATTAATTGCATGTAGGAACATTGTAGTTATGTACACATTTCGGTTTTGTCCACCGCATGTGTCTGAAAAAAAAATAATTCTTTGATTTTCTTGATTTTTAGAATGTGAAAGATATTTCCAAATACAGGATCCAATTTCAACAGATCCCAGTTTATTATTAATACCATGTTGTTCTTGGTTTAACGCTTTCTCAGCAGAGTTGCTATGAGTGAAACATTTATCACAGATATCTTTCCTTGGACTATGAAATGCCAAATTAAAATTTGTGTTAAAAATATTTCTATAATACCACAACTTTTCTGGCTTTTTATTCAATTCTCTGCATCTCTCCTCGTACATTCTATACATAATCTGCACATTAAGATCACCTGGTAGATATTGTTTTAGCGAGTCCTTTCTGCAATAATGAGAAGGCACTCTAGGAAACGCATTTATATGCTCAACAATAATCTTGTATCTTCAGATATTTTGTTACCAGGTGAGTGACGTCCTCGTTTATCGCTCTGTGTAATGTGATATTCATTTCTGTTATTAATTACATTTCTGACGAAAGTTTCTGCCAGGGATAATGTATCTAGGAAAAATCCTTGACAGACCTGTACTTTGGCATGCTGACTTTTATGCAAAAAATATTTCTTTGTTTTCAATCTTCTTGATTCTTCAACCTTGCTTCTGTTACTATACAGGGTGTCCGCGATATACAGAGCATGCTTTTAAGGGATGATAGCTAGAACGATATAGAAACAAAATCATATAATACACCTTGGGTCTATCTGTAAGCGTAAACGAGAAAAAAAATTATTTCTCATGTCACAATCTTCGACGCATACTGTACACCGGCAGCTGATCAGTGCAAGATTTACCCGACGATTACAGGCGTGTGTTGCAACACATCAAGCCTTTCCTGTAATACATTTTCTCCTGTCTCTCAAAAAAGTCCTTTTCAGGACCACCAATTTATCACAAATAAAAGAAAATAACTCAATTTTGTAGTAGCCTTTACGAAAGAGCTTAAAGCGCCCTAACATAATTGCAATAATTACATTGTTTTCGTTCAATGCGACTTTTCCTCAACTTAAATTTTCATTTACCGATCGGAGGCTGCTATTAAATACGCGCTTTTCACTCTAACTTCAACATAATATCGATTTTATTGTCATAACATTATTAAAAAAAACGCAAAGGTACCTTTATTTTAAAACGTATGGCCATTGACTTCGTACGATACAAGTTCAAGGTCGTATAAACAGATGATGCTTGGCTTGCATCTGCGCTTCTATTGAATACGTGCACAGTATGGTGGAAGAGAAATGACATCACGCTTCAATTTCAAAGTATGAAATAATTCGTTTTCATCGTTGTTTTCAGTTATTTTCAACCCTAAATTTTTGATATGGTTTTTTGGTTATTTAAGAAGCAACATGGATGAGTTTTCTTGTACAGTTTGACCAAATAAGGTTTTTTAGAAATAATTTTTTTTCTCGTTTACGCTTACAGATAGAGACTTCTTCTACTAATGAACTGATATAGTGTCGCTGTTTTTCCAAATCTCCTATTTCCCAATAAGACTTAAAAATGGATGCTCTCTCTCTTGTTCGGTAAATTGCGTATTACACTTTCTGTTGCACTTCCTACAATCTTTTTTGCTTATTTTTTTCTTGCACCTACAGCTTTTCCTCACATAGAAATGATGAAATGATTCTCCTAAATGTTTGCGCTTTTTCCTGATATTCTTGGCTTGGCCATTTTTCGTCTTCTAGGTAGGTACATCCACGGAAGGTCCCTCGCAACTTCCTGAAATGAATATATTTTGAATTTAAATTAATATATCGGCCTTGTCAATTTAATATATGTATGTATAAGTACCATTATCGTGAATATTACAATTTAAAAGATCTTCTTTATGCGAATCTTCAGACGCTGATGGGTCATAGTTCGGATCTTTCAGAGAATCATCGGAAAAAAAATCTATGTGAAATTCGTCCTCACCACTGTTATTTACAGAACTTAATATTTGTTGCTCGTTCACTTCTCTTTCTGAAAACCAGAGACATATCAAAATAAAGATATTTGTTGCATATGTATTTATACTGTACATGTATCTATAGATATAGGTTAAGTTTCTCTTACCGTGTTTATTAATATTTGTTACCTTTTCCGCTGAGCTATTTTCTGCCATGAATGTTAGTTGGATCATTCTTTTCCCTCTGGATGTCATAATGGCACAGTATTATTATATCTTATTACAAATCTATTACACTAATATAAACACGATACCTTTTACAATATTTACATTTTTGAGGTTATACTACTACGATCTGCAATTCAAGTAGAGTCACATCTACTTTTACGCTTTTGTAACCTCTATAATTAGTTTAAAAACTCAGAGACACAGAAACGTATCTGCAGATATGGTGCTCAAACTAAATTTTATTTCGAACCGTTACGTTTCAGGTTATTTTTTAATAGGACACTACTACCGCTTTCGTTTTTGTGTCACTTAAAGGAGTTGATTTTCAGCAAAAACATAGTGTATCTACATAACTCGAAATGGCCATTTTTGTAGATATGTTTATGTGTTTCGAAATCCTCGAGTTATAAGTGTTTCAAGAATTTCATGGGCATTTTTTCTATATGACCAGATGTGCGTTATTTCTTTATTTATACATCATGATATGCTCAATGAAACCATGCTTCATCTGACCAGACGAATTGAACGTCATCGTTATTAATCGTATCTAAGAACCACTGCCACCTAATCACGCCAGAATTTTATCAAATTAAGTAAGCCTTTGACTAGGTTTTTTGTCATGTTTTTCCCTAGTCCTTGAACAGAATTGTTAGAGCTCGACGAAAAATACAGTGATATAAGGATTTTTTTAGTATGCATGCATCATAAACCAATCAAAACACACCCATAAGCGTGCATAATCGGGCTTTTATCGCACGCCGTGCGTATAAAGGTTGCCTGGTAACAGCCAATCCCAAGCGTTTAATAGTCCAGTGAAATGTCGGGAAATGTCAAATGACATATAGGTACATGTCACTCGACAATATGTATTGGAATTATTGATCATTGATTTGAATTATTATTTCGACTTCGCAGGTATTAAACTTAATTCAGCTTCAGCAGCTAGTTTTTGAATTTCTGTCGATATTATTAATACAACAATGATGTTTAATAATCAACTGAAATGTCAAATGACATAATATAGAGACACATATCACTCGATGAAATGTATTGAAATTATTGATTTGATTTCTTCTAGTTAAAATTATTGTTGCGTTTATATTAAAAAATATCGTATGACACAGTGCATAATTAGCTTTTAAAGCACTCGTAACGTTAAAGCCACTGCGCTTCGCGTCGTGGCTTTAAACTCGTTACTCGTGCTTTAAAAGCTTGATTGTGTCATAATATACTATTATGATTATAAAGTTACATTTAAAAAATGTCTTAAATTGTCCACGATATTGCAAACATAATCCTATAGGTATATCACTGAATTTTTTTGTCTGTAGATAATTTTGTTGATAGGCATGGCTAGTTGTTTATTAATTGACACGAATTAATTGATCTTTAATCGAATTAAAACAGTCGAAAATGATGGCAGTGTATTTAGAAAATAATCCATCTCCAACGAGGAAAAAATTTCAATTTATAATACCTATACAATCTGTTTAGCTTTATGCCGGGCGTTGAACCGATTAAAATGACCCTCACAGTCCCACATTTAAATCTGACAGCTGATTATACCGCTGTCAGCAACAGTTTTTTCCTCTCAGGACTGTTGGCAGGCGGTAAAGTGAGGACATCTTTAGGTAAACAATAATTAAACAATAATTATTTAAAATCCTCATTTAAATCTGCATATTTTAGTCGAAGATGTGCTGGTCCACAACTTTCTTGGTAAGATAATCGTACGAGAGGACAAAAATTATTACAAATTATCCAATCACACCACGACCTTAACGACCAAACGCATATATTACCAATTCAGTGATTTTTACGCGAGCAGTACAGGTTAGAGTCAATCGATTTCATTTTAAAATTTATTGGAATTTGTTTGTG
>SMLS01074579.1:0-23063 GCA_004785975.1 Popillia japonica | reverse complement strand
AAAAGTTACTTTTCAATTTTACTATAGACTCAAGCTTGTACATAAATGGGGTTATTTAATGATATTCACTTTTTCTGCTTTTAATACCAGTCACTGAACTAAAGATAGATGATGGCAATGGTAGGTCATCCTTCGCAATAAGGAGAACCTAAATAAAAAATAAGAAAAAATAGAAATAATGTACATTACTAGAACAAGCGCATTATGGATAAATAATACAGTATTTCTTAATATGTATAATTTTTACCTTTGCTTGATAGCAATTTACTTGGAAAATCGGATTTTTCCATTAACATGATATATGATCTCATATCAGCCTGCGTAATGCTGATGGCAAATTTATCTCGATCTATAAATTTCATGTGGCGTTCAATTATTCAAATCCTCATTTTCACATAAAGTAACCCAGTGTGCAAATATATCTGAGTATTTTACAGGGTTAGGCAATGAATGTCTTGACGACTCTGGATCTTCACATCCTTTATAGGCATTGTCTAAAATAATATATAAACCTGTATAATAATTATTAAATTATTCTTATATTTAGACTACTTACCTTACCAGTAAAAGATGCTACAACAAAGGCACAAGAATATACACGGCAAAAGATAAAACTAGAAGTAAAAAAAGATGAACGAGAATACAAGATCACGAGGTGTAAAACATTCCAATCATAGAATAACTTACTAAGAATGGTAACTGAAAGGGAAGGGGTAAAATGTATTACAGCGCCTCTCGTAACTTGACCGGAACTAAAAATAAAGCGCTAAAACATTCCAATCTTAGGTAAATCATTCAAATTAATATTTTGAAAAAGGTTTTCGCCCACAATTGTGCTGTAAGTTAATATTTAATTTTAATGAAATAAAATTAAAAGTAACTTATAGCAAAATTGTGGACGAAAACTTTTTCGTGATAGGAATTATTAATTATTGTTGTATTTACATATATACTACCACTCTAACGAACCGTGTCAAAAAAAGTCAATTAAAACAAACCTATTTATTTTTAACATTAACTATTAACAATAATCATATCTACATGACAAGCTTTGGAATATGATTTCACTTACACAAGAACTACTAACTTCAAATTATAAAACACTAATAAAAGTTTATAAAAAGAAACAAAAACTATCCGAAAAATACATAAAACTTAAAAATAACGTAAAACAAAACGTAGATCACAAATATACACCAAATACAGTAAAAGCAGTAAAAGCGTTTGGCTTTCTCTAGACACCCAACAATCCCGAAAATGTCAACAAATGACTGTTGGTGTAGTAGTTGCTCCTACTTACCCGCTGTTCACGTTTAGTCACCGGTCAAGATACGAGAGTGCGCAACAATAGTATTTGGCGCCAATTTGAGAGTTGGCACCCCCTGATTCCAATATGGAAGGAAGCTAATAATCCGTTTTCCGAATTTCAACGTACGAGCAAATTTTAAAAGTACGTGCTGCCATCTAGTAGGACTTGCAGGTAGCTCAAAGATTTTCTATCCTTGTCTAGCAATGCTGTTACAAGTCGTGCCATATAAGATTCTACCCCATGACCGTTATGCCTATACTGCTGGGTGCTTTACTTGATTCTATATTGAAATGTTCAAAGCTAAACCCTTAAAACAGTTAATCTAGGTTTCTAGAAATCTTAAATCTTTATTGCGTTCATTTATTTAGTACGGGCTATAAACAAATGATGGCGCGATTCGCACCATAACATAAAATCCACGGGGGAGTGGGGCACTATTATACTCAAGGTCAAACATTTTAATAGTTCCAAACCGTTCCAAACTACACCTGCATTAACGCCACCAGCTATGAAACTAATTTCACACTTGTTCTCGCAATCATCGTCTTGTCAATCTACTTGAAAGTTCATTATGACGCTTGAGCGTACTGAAAATATTAATTGAACACTTTGCATGTTTGTAACGTAATGTGACGTTCTCTGTAAATCTGTAGCCATATATGATAATATGGTTACAAATTTACAGATAATTTTACAGGCGCTATAAATATTCGTAGAAACCTATCTTCGTTTTAAATTTTTAAAAAGCCCGCGTTGTGGACAGGGTGGCCAACTATTTGAAATTACAAACCGCAAAATTTAAAATAAAAAATCGCCCAAATCCCCCAATATGCTATATGCGTATTCCTATACGATAAAAATTATAATCGACTTCCATTCACTAAGTATATTAAAAAGAATGAATAAAAAAAAACGCAAATAATAAGTTTTTATTAAATAAAAATAAGAAATAGTTTTATTTTCTAATATATAAATTATATATATTTATAATTGGTTTGCTAGAAGCCATCAACGCCGAGAATGTTACAAAGAAGTTTTGGAAACCATCGATATAAATGAAAAAAACATTAACAAATTTATTCAGCTATCAGAAACTCGTTGGCTTGAGAGAGCAAATGTTACAAAAGTAATTTTGGAACAGTGGCTTGAAATTAAAACTAACTAAACTAAAGATACAATGAGTAAAGTAATTCTTGGTATGTTAACGGATATAAATTTTGTATATTTTACTATCATACATATAACATACTTGTTCAAGTAAATATTGTTAATGCTGCGTTTCAGCAAACTAATGGAGATGTGTTTCAGCTGTATAAGGAACTTTATCAGTTACTTTTAACATTTTTAGGAATTATTAGGCCTATACGCGCCCGCAGCGCATGCGCAAAAGCGGTCACGCATTAAGTATTATTTTTATCTTTTTTTATACTTAATTCGACGTTTCCGCACAAATTTTCGCATTTTCTGTCGTTTTGAGATCCAAGGATGCATTATATTAATGTCCTGTAAAAGGTAGCACTTCACACAAAATGTCCGATCTAACCTCAAAATAACGTTACTTTTATTATTTTTTTCTAGCGGAAATAGATGCGTCCGCGCTAAAATTTTTGCATTTTCTATCGTTTTAGGACCCAAGGATATGTTATACCAAAAATTACGAAAATCGGAGTTAGGTCGCTATTCTTCAATACATTAAAAATATAAAACTTGTGTTTTCCACCTCTAGAATCTGGTAGGTTTTCCCATTCTTTGCGATACCTACTTTTTCTTATATTTCGCGTAGTTTTTAGGCATTTTCTAACATTTATGTAACTACAAAAATGATGAAACCAAACATAATAATCAAAAAGCGAGGTTAAGTTACGGTCACGTTCCCGCCTTGTAGTCACCCATTAATACCAAACCAAACGAACCAAACTAACCAAAGTTCGAAATTTTTGTACATAGAAAAATAATAATGCAAAGTGGATTTTGGGAAACATATTAATATGAAATTTGAACAACGTAGGTATAAAGTCGCCCAAAACATAGCCCACCGCCTAATGCAAAAAATATATCGCCCTTTCAAAAAATAAGTAGCCCAAACGGCGATTAATCGCCCAAGTTGGTAACCCTGGTTGTGGATCAATCTGCGGTTTTTTTTGTGCAACACAATTTTGCTGAGTAGCAAAAGATGTCTAAAACTTGCGAATTAACGCAAGTAGAATGCGAATGGATTGTAGCAAAAGCTCGAGGAATTGCGGTGTCTGCCTTTGATGGATTCGTGACGTCACAAAAGCCTGCGGAGAATCCTCCCAATATTAATATTCGTTTTGTATACAGGGTGTCCGCGATATACAAAGCATGCTTTTAAGGGATGATAGCTACAACGATTTAGAAACAAAAACATATAATACACCTTGGGTCTATCTGTAAGCGTAAACGAGAAAAAAAATTATTTCTAAAAAACCTTATTTGGTCAAACTGTACAAGAAAACTCATCCATATTGCTTCTTAAATAACCAAAAAACCATATCAAAAATTTAGGGTTGAAAATACCTGAAAACAACCATGAAAACGAATTATTTCATACTTTGAAATTGAAGCGTGGTGTCATTTCTCTTCCATCATACTGTACTCGTATTCATTAGAAGCGCAGATGCAAGCCAAGCATCATCTGTTTATACGACCTTGAACTTGTATCGTACGAAGTCAGTGGCCATACGTTTTAATACAAAGGTACCTTTGCGTTTTTTTAAATAATGTTATGACAATAAAATCGATGTTATGTTGAAGTTAGAGTGAAAAGGGCGCCTCCGATCGGTAAATGAAAATTTAAGTTGAGGGAAAGTCGCATTGAACGAAATCAATGTAATTATTGCAATTATGTTATGGCGCTTTAAGCTCTTTCGTAAAGGCTACTACAAAATTCTTTTATTTGTGATAAATTGGTGGTCCTAAAAAGGACTTTTTTGAGAAACAGGAGAAAATGTATTACAGGAAAGGCTCGATGTGTTGCCCATTTTCAAGAACACACGCCTGAAATCGTCGGATAACTGATCAGCTGCCGGTGTACAGTATGCGTGGAAGTTTGTGACATGAGAAATAATTTTTTTTCTCGTTTACGCTTACAGATAGACCCAAGGTGTATTATATGTTTTTGTTTCTAAATCGTTGTAGCTATCATCCCTTAAAAGCATGCTTTGTATATCGCGGACACCCTGTATACATAAAAAATACGATTTTTTCTTTTATTACGTACTTCGTGTAATCAGAGCTGTGAAATACATAATAGTATATACAGCTGCAAATACATATGGCCTATTTTTGTTGATGGTACACTTACAGCAGCCAGATATTTGCAATTGCTGGAAAGCAATATCACTACGGCTGTTCGTGCTCTCAATGTTAACGTTGATGAGATTTGGTTTCAACAGAATCACTGTCCAGCTCACACTGCACGGATTATACGGCAATTTCTTCAACAAGCTTTTTCAAACCGTATAATAGGCTCCGGTGGCACGATAGAATGGCCACCTTGCTCGCCCGATTTGCCACCGTTACGAGTTTCCTTTTGGGGCTGTATGAAGGAAAAAGTTTCTACACATGAGCATGAGCGAGCTAGAAATTTGGAAGAATTACGGCAGAAGATTGTGCAGAATAAATTTTACTACAGGCTTGGTTATTGTCAAGAGCAAGCAGGCGGTTTATTTGAACATTTACTCCATTAATATTTTTATAGAATTTTGTTTTTGTAATCAATTTTATAAAAAAGAGTATTTCCTTTTACTAATTAGTTTGAAAAAATTTTAGTTTTATTTGAATATACTTACAGTAATTTAATTTTTCAAGAATATTTTAGTTTGATTTTCTAGTGATCTACTTTTTACCTTAATACCATTTCTTACGCAGAATTATTCCAATTTTATTAAAACGTTGCTACTTTTAAACTGATTATTGTGTTCTGTTTGTATTTTTTCACTTCTTTGCAGTGTGATATTACTTATTTTAGATAAAATATAAAACCGTTAATAAAAGGGCGCTATACGGAAAGAATTAAATGCACTCGAAACGTTTACATGACGTTTACCTAGCCTGACCTAACCCATGCACAACAACAAAGTGTTTAATGTTGACATTATGTTTGCGCATTGTCTATAAGTCGATACCGGGAAAAAATGTTTCATGTACATGAGGCAACACTGTGCGCGTTTTCTATTGATAGTCACATTCCAGATCTTTTTATTAAGGATAAAAGGTATTTACTGAACAATCCCGAACCTAAAACTAGCCATGAGGTATTTGGAGTGACTTACCATGTATTATATAACTCGGTGAACTGCTAAAACTAACCGTTGCATTTCCATGACTTCTCTCTCTGCCACGGAATTATTAGGAAAATAATATGCGTTTTGTGAAACGGTTATAAATCTTTGATACCATCAGATACCATGATCCGGTTACTCTCCGCTCTATTCCCCTGCTTGAAACACATGGGGATCTCTTAAACGTAGGCTTGCGTTAATTCTTGTGGTAATCTCGTAGTATACAGGCTGATTTATTTTCGATCCTCACCAATGCGATCTCGCTTATTATGGAAGATAGACGGTAGGTTTCAATTTGGCAAAGTTGCTAAATTTTGTGGTTATTATGATCCCGAAATGAAAGTAGACTTAGAACAAATGACTCAAGGCACATGAATGGCACATTCTCAGGGGCCTCATTTGCTCCTCTATCTAATGGTGTATTTAAAATTTTTATACGACCGACGGTTCGTTTTCTTTGGATCATCATCAACTTTATTATGAAATTTCAAACTGTCAATCACTTAAAATTGAGTATCGCGTAAATGAAAATTGATGTTAAATAAGATAGCCAAGAACAACATAGCGAGTACAATTATTTACAATTTTATCCTAAACGACTACAAACACATCATACCCTTTTTCTAGATCTTGACAGAAATTTAGTCGAATATGGATCGTGGAGAACTGCGTTGAAATAAGCTGAGACCGTACAAAGTCCATGTTAGTCATAGTTTACTACCTGGTGATAACTTAAGACAAATGGAATATTGTAATTGGTTACTAGGAAAATTAGAAAACTACGGAGATTTTTTGAATACAATCATCTGGTCAGATGAATCGAAATTTACTAACTAACCGGCTAGTAGCGCGGTGCCTAGTGTGCTCGCTGCCCAGTCCGGCGGTACTGGGCTCGAACCTCGGTATATTCTTTCTGAATTTGGTTTTCTGTAGTTTCCCAGATTCCATGGCAAATGCTGAAAGGCAACATCTTAAGTCGGTCTACAACCGCAGGCATAATAATAACTTATTGCCAGCCGATGGCCCCTGTAATTGGTACAAACTGTTGGGAATGTGAAGGCATAAATTATTATTATTATGGTAGAATGTTTGATCGAAATACATCAGGGTAAAATTCCAAATATTTGTACTCGCTACTGTTGTATTTTAGTTCGATGACTAAAAAATACATAACATATCTTGTTTCTCGTTGCCTCTCTTCTCACGCCATTTTCCCGTTACTAATGCAAGTTCAGTTCAAAATTCCATGGCTACCTTATTTAACATCGATTTTCATTTTTGCGATACTCAATTTCAAGCGATTGACAGTTCCCAATTTCATAGCTACCTACCCTATTTAATATCAAATTAGATTCTTTGTCAATTAACACACAATATCAAATTTTGTTTTCAACATATGACACATGGTTGAAATCAGAAAAAGAAAATCTTTCTACCTGTGTCAAAATCCAATATGGCGCCCATAAGAAACAACAAAGTTGATGATGATGCATGAAATAACTCATGGCCAGCCGATGGCCCCTGTAATTGGCCCAAGCTGTGGGGGATGTGAAGGCATGAATTATTATTATGGTGGAATGTTTAATCCAAACACGTCAGGGTAAAATACCAAATATCTTGTACTTGCTATTGTTGTATTTTAGTTCGATCGAATCTTTTTAGCTATGTCAAAATCCAATATGGCACCCATAAATGGGTTACCTCTACCATCCAAAATCCATACGTCCTGAATATTGGTCAGACTCCCGAACTGGAGACAGGTATATACGAGACAGATTTCATTGCAATGGTATTTAACATACATGGAGTACAACGTAATTACATATTTTTCAAATTTTTCAATAATGTGACAAAAAGTACGACATTTGCATCGTCTGCAATTTTTACGGAATTCTCACAATTCAAGGACGTTTTCAAATAAATGATAAATTTTAAAATTAGAAATTAAATTTGTTTTCTAACCAGTTGATTTCATGTTTGCTATATGTTAATAGCAGAACCCAAGAAAAGATATTATATGGACTTTTTTTATTTATATATCCTATTTATCATTAATTTAATTAATTCTTGTTTGAAATTTATAATGTTCTACCTTGCTTCGTAAAGATATGGCATCAAACATCAATATGTAATTAATGTAATATGTATTAAGATAATTGAGCTAATGGTGGATTCTACCAAACCTTACTACTATTATTATAGCTAAGTGCTACGTAAATAAATTTCCATAGAAAGCCAGAAATTTCAACATAATCAATAGATTTTAGCGAATAATTACAAATATTTCGAAAACAATTACAGACAGGGGTATAATAATCATCAGTCTAGAATTATTTTCTGCATTCAACGTTCGTCACCAAACCATTTGAAAAGAAAAACGTTTCCAAATTTCCATCATTTGTCCTTAAATTATAATAACATTTTGCAATGCTATTTGAAACTTACATTCCTGTACTTTACTTCGTAAACTCCCAACTTCTTAATTTTATATCCAAAGCCAAGTAATCTACCAAATTTAATTTTGAACGGCGCGGCGCAGTGATAAAAATTGCAACAAAACGTCTTCATACAAAGCACTTAGAAATTATATATAGAGTATATTGAAATAGTAAGAATTATATTCCATTTAAAATAAGAAATTATATGTAGCCTGTATATCCTAAAGGAGTCTTAGCTAATAATATTTCAAATATAAATATGTATATTGAACCGAGTAAATCATTCAATCATCAATTCCAGTGAATGCGATTAATTCGAATATAAAAATTCTTCCCATCACTAAAAAAGTTTCCTAAGAGAAACCAATCTGATTTAGATGACGAACGATTGTTGTCAACTACTATACATATTCAGTATCACTTGATTTTAGTGTGTTACTTTAATAATAGAATAAATTCACGGGATGTCAAGTTATTTCAAATAAAAGTAATTCGGAAATAAAACACTAAAGAAAAAACAGAATTTGTATACCACGTTTAATTTTTCGAATTTTACATAAACAAATAACTACATCAATAAATATACAACTATGCCACCATATGATGAATAAAGTGCAGCAAATGCTCTTATTTGTTTGTGATTTTTACAAAATTAATTATCCATAAATATAAAGAATTATGAAAAAATAAAAAAGCATTTACCTACTTCATTTTAGTTACACTGCCCTCATTAGCTGAGACGCTGTACCCAACGAAGGAGTGACGCTTTTCTTATGTAATCGTGTAGATACATTACTTATTTGTCTACTAATATTGTGTATTAATATTGGTTGGCGTTTTAGCTTCCTGGTGCAGTAAAATTATCACAATATTCAACTAAATACTGTAGAGGAAAATATATTAAATTATTCTTCCATTATTATATTTTACAACATCGAAGTAGCGATGTAATAATTTATAGGCAAAGATAGCTTCCTGTTTAAATGCTGTTTTTGTACTGAAAATTCGCATTTGCAAACTAAAATTTAACACATTAATAGTCAAAAAAACTACATCCGACTGCGATTTTTGCCCATAAATTGCTGAACTTAATACAGACTTAATAATAATCTATTTTACTTAATCTACAATAGAATGTACAATCATAAATCGCGTAATGAAATAAATAATTGTTTATCTTCTACCCAAAGGGCCCCAACCATAGGAAACAAATAATTGTGGTATTACTGACCTAGGTTTTGTTAATGGCTTCGTTTTTTGTGTTTTTTTTTATTTGAATTTCTTCCTTTGCAATTAGTTTCATTTTCGGAGCCATGTTTGTTGTCTGAGGTGTTTTTGACGAATATGGAGGCACGTAGAGAACACTAAACGGCATTCCACCAGCAGCCCATCCTCTTGATACAAATAGATCTTTCTTATTTTCTCGCCGTACCAAATGACTAGAGATAGAAGTCTTATCCGTATTCTCAGTAGAGGCAATACTAAGCATTGGAACTAGTAGACATAGGACGGCTATATTGTACCAGAAATGCAGTTGCATTATTGGAACCTAAAAAATCATAAAATTGTTTGTAAAAGAGTTACTTGAAATAATGCGACGCATAGTTTACCAAATTATATAGCAATATAGTATTTACGAAAATACCAAAAATTGACTTGAAGTTTATATTTGTTTGTGTACACTAACATTCGGGCGATAATGTTTAATACTGGTTTAGCTTGCATAAAAATAATAACCTACTCCACCAAAAGTTATCTTCTTTTTAGCCAAAAACTTTAGGTTCAATAAATATATGTGTTTAAATTACAGAGAATGTGTAATTTGAAGAATAATTGTATTGATTGTTATTGTGAAAATACTAATAATATTAAACTATTTGCAAGATATACGTAATTTGTCCAAAGTTGGAAATAAGATAATAATAATTGGTTGGCTGACTATACAGGAGGCGTTTACGACTAAAACTAAGAAACGAAGTTTAGATGAACATATTATCTCATAAAATAGTTCGTTACAGAATTTATAGTATACATATACCAAACAAGTTTGATTCATCAAACGCGATGTAAATCACGTATCGTAATCCGTTCTTAGTATTTTCAGTCGTGACTATTGTTTGTGTCTTTTAAATTAGTATTGTTTTCAAGAGATGTCACGCATCCACTGCGATGGCGCTGAAGCAATATAACATTACCCAAATTATTATGTTTTCCTACTAAACCTTCTCTAAACGTTTCAGAAGAAAACATAATAGATTCAGAAAAACAGATTTTTTAACAACTGCGACAAATCCTCTCATTACAAGAATTTTAAGAAGTACGGGTGAATATTCAGACAAATATACAAATATTCGTGTATTTGCCAAATATAAAATATTCGAATATGTAGCGCCGCCTTTAGTTAGTTTTGAGAAATGTGTAGGTGTATAAGTGTACCATCGCGGACTTTAGTTATGTCCGGTTTCTAGCGGTACAGCCTGCACTCCTGTCACTATATCGGTTTCATCGTTAAGCAAATTTCGTCCATGCGTACGGGGTACCTGTCTATATATTCAATATTTTCGTTTAAAGCGGTAGGTAGAGAGTACGAAAGCAAGGAATGTTTGTAATTGTAGAATACGATACGTATTAGAAAAGGAGCGCTATAGAGAGGCACCTCACCGTTCTTGTCTATTGATATGTTTCGTCGCATGACTACTTTTGCAAATGCTGCAATAATTAGGTGCTCTTATATAAAAACTACGCAAATACCAAACCATAAAAATGTGGTAGTTTGGTATTGTGTGTTATAAAATAAATCGGTTTTTAATGAAATTTTGTTGGGTATAATATAGCATACACCTCCGAAATGCTCTAATTTCGTGTATTTATCATATCCAAATATAAATATTATTCTAAATAAGGTTTACTATTGCATGAGGCGTGCCAATGTTTACGATTTAGAAAAACAGAAACTGTTACCTTTCCCTTTATCAACATCGTGTTTACATGACGTTACCCTGCATCACCACGTATGTATGTACATATGTAGTTCTTCTTTTAAGAGCACCTAAATCGGTACTATTCCGAAATTTCGTGAACCTTAATAGCAATGTTGGTGTTATGTTGCGTAACCTGGTGTTAAAATCAGTACTTACCTTACAGAAGATATAATTTCTGCAATATTTACAAGAAAAGATCTTCTGTGTTTCAGTATATAAAGAAAAACTTGAAATACTATTTCTGGTAATGAAGCCTGATACCTGAAACGGCGATTAGGTGAAGTAGCAACCCTATACATGCATTACGTCATGAAATCGTCATACCGCAAATAATCGATACCATTGGTTGATCAGCAAGTCCGCTTACAGTAGTAGAATTTATGTGATTTATTTACCTTCTGTCACCGTTTTTTGATTATTATTCTCGATATTTCATTTGATTAGATCAGTTTTCATAAAGACTTTCTCAAACTTAGATTTTATAAACACGTAAGTAAATTTACAAAATAGTGTTGAAATGTGTTTAAAAAACTTGTTTTAAAGGTTTTATTTGATATACAAAACTCACGTATTTTTTACGTGGTACTTTCCATTTGTGAATATGGAAAATGCACCTCCTATAAGGAAAGAAGTGCAAATCATTTTTCGGTGGAAGCCTTACGTACACCGTACAGGCAAATCCCTGAGGGGAAGCGGGCACGTAAATCTGCTTACCTGTGTACCTGAGCCATTTGTCCCCGACTAGATTCACCCTCGGTGTGCGTAGGGTTCACCTGTCTTCCTAAGCGTTCGTTTTAAGCTGTCCAGCATAGTACATCTTGTTAACAAGCAGACAAGATTAACTTTTAATGGCACTTTTTATAGGTATTGTAGAACGTAGTGTATGCATAATTTTAACAGAATATGAGCTTCAGTATGGGTACGAGCCAGCAACAAAGATGAAATTATTACATGAAGAAGAAAGTACACTCACCCGAAAGAAGTTGTAGAACGATTTACATAAATCGTTCTACAACTTCTTTCAGGTGAGTGTACATACATCTGTCAAATTATGAAATATCAAAAGAATGGGGCACGAATTTACTACTTGAATGAAACTTGGTTAAACGCTGGGTATACTGTAAATAAGGTATGGACGGATATGTATGTCCGCTAGACAGGCATTTATCGGAAGGATTAGGAAGGTTTATCAACAGGCCTTAAAAACCCTTCTAGCAAATGAAGAAGGTTAATTAATAGATATATAGGCTCACCCGAAGGATTCGTAGAAGAAGGTTTACTTTTTTCCGAGTCGGAAAGAACAGGCGATTACCATGAAAACATGAATGGAATAAGCATATGTCAAAGAACTATTAGAACAAAGTATGGCTAACATTTCTAGTGAAAACTGGATAAATGACGTCAAACAATAATTTATAGGAAAAGAGAAAAAAAGGTGGCCATTAGATAAATTAATGGAGATTCACGTAGAACCATTCATAATTACAAGTGGTAGCGACTCATCAAGCTCATCTTCCAATGAATACGACTAATGGAATTGTAAGATAATGATGTTTTGTTTGATATTCTGCTTTTATAACGAACTGAATAATTTGATATTTGTATTGTAATATATAATAATGTAATACAATATGAAAAATAAATTACATTAATTTGTTACGCTTCTGTGTATGTTAACGTTAAAGTGTCAAATTATAACTGCTTTCTACATTGTGTGTCGGGCTCGTTCAATGTTAATGTCAATGCGGCGTTGCCAGACGTTGCTACTGCATCTGTTCGGCGTTTTAGGTGTAGTTATGTAATACATATACCAGGAAATGTTTTTATATAGAGCAACTTTTAAATACATATTGCCAAGAAATATATTTTGTTATTAAGAAAGAAAAGAAACACACAGAAATTTTTAATTTAAAATAGCTTCTATATTTGGTGCAATAGGAAAAAAATCACTATCGAATGACTTTCAATTATTGCGAAGGACGCTCTTGTGGCTTGTGTATTTGTCATATGCTCATATGATATTGTATTTATAACTATTTAATTTATTTCTTAATTCGCCTTAAAATGGCAGGTAGAGGAGAAATCGCAAACCACCGCATTGTTGAAGAAGAGGAAATAATCGGAATAATTGGCCAAACATCATTTAATCATTAAAGATTCTAATAACTGTTTAGAATGCATCGGTGGCAATGTAAAGTATGTCGTAAAGCTTTAAGTATTAGAAAACATTTGGCATGAGGCTGGACTTGAATACTCGACGCACACCATTGTTGATTGGTGTAACATTTGCAGGAATGTTTGTGAACAATTTTTGATGAATCACTCTACCATAGTTGGTGGGTTAAAGGACATTAGTGGGGAGTGCTTATGAACATTGTGTTGTCGTGCATCAACAGAATTTTGTTGACCCCAATGATCGCACTGTTCATACACACAACGTTGAAAATATATGAATGTGTGCGAATAGAAAGCTTCGTCGGCAGTTTGGAACTTCGGAAAGCCTCTTCGAATCATATTTTATTTTTTTTATGTTATTCTCCTAATTTGTATATGTTATAATTTAGTTTGAGAGAAAACAATTTAATCGTAACTCAATTTTTTCAGAATTTATTATTGCGCTTTCTCAACAGTATCCAATGTAACTTGTAATTTTAATTTTTATATGTTATACTCGTAATTTTATAATTTAGTTAGAGTTTAAAATACATACATTGATATATGCTTCGTCTTGGTACAAAATTACTTTCCGGTGATATTAACAAATATTTACATATAGTCCGGAACCCATAATGCCATATAACCATGTTTTCCTAGTTATTTTTGTTGATATGCATGGTATTCACAGAATAAATTAGTTTAATTCTATATGTTCTTTAATTAACCTATAAATCGCACTAAATCACCATTCTTTTATATAGTAGTGCGTTTGGCAACGTTACTCGTAATTGTCGACATATGATTGGTTATGCTCATGCTGCAAATGACAGTTAAAATGGGAGCCTTATTCTGCAGGTTTACCCAATTTTCTCTTAAAATCAACTCAAAATCAGTAGATAGTTATTCTCTATCTACTAGTCTAACCATTTCCAGTTGCGTCTGTGGTGTGGTGTGGTTGCGGCTGTTCTTTATTTAATATATCGTCTTAGTGCTTCTTAATAAAATATCGGTTGAAGATCTCCACTATACCGGTCGTTTTGAGTCATAGGATATTTAAAGCGGGGAGGAGGTGAAGGGAGCTACGTCTCCACCAATATTGTAGAGTAGATACACCGTTCATAGACTCGTACGCGTCCCCACTTCTTAGCGAATTTTCATACCCCTTACCTCTTCCCGGCTTTATTTATCCTATTTCTCAAAACGACCGGTATATATATGTATATGATATTTAACTAGCTAGCAAAAATAATAGTGATTTTATTCTGACCTGTTACTACTACGTACTTATGCCTGCTATTCGCCCCTTTAATTGGAATTGTACAAAAGTGATCACAAGATCGGGCAGATCAACTTATTATCCATAGTTTGAATACGACTTTTTACTCACGCATGCGTACATAAGTTATCAGCAAATGATGGTGGAAATTTTGTGTTTGCGTATGTTTTTCTCCAAATAATCCTTTAAATGTTAGATGACACTTAGGTCAGGTGATTGGACAGCTGTTTGCAACACCTATACATAAAAAGGGAGATATTGGAGATGTTAATAATTACAGGCCGGTTTCTTTGCTACCAGTCTTTTCAAAATTATTTGAAAAAGTTCTAAATAATCGGGTAGTAAAATATTTGCTAAAACATGATTTAATTCCAATAAATCAACATGGTTTTGTTCCGGGCAGAAGTACGGAAACAGCCCTGTATAATTTTGTTAAAGAGGTTTTAAAGTATTTGGATAATAAAGAGAAAGTTGTAGGTATATTTTATGATATGACGAAAGCGTTTGACATGATCAGTCATGAGATATTGCTAAAAAAGTTAGAATTTATTGGAATACGTGGTATTGCCTTAGAGTTATTTAGTTGTTACCTTACAGGCCGCAGGCAATATGTGAGTATCTCGGGTATAAGAGACGGTATTAAAATGGAAATAGCTTCATCTATTAAAGCGAACTGTAGAGGAGTCGCGCAGGGATCCGTGATGGGCCCGATATTGTTCCTGATATACGTCATGGATCTACCTAGCTCTATAGGAGACTGTCGCATTTATCAGTTTGCAGATGATACATCCTGTATTTTGAACGGTAATGCCCTAAGTACTAACGGTAATCGAATCAGTAGCAACTTTAACGCTTGGTGCCAAGCAAACTCACTAGTACTAAACACCAGCAAAACTGCATTGCTACCTTTTAAAAATGATCTACCAGATGACTTTCATATAAGCATTGATAACGATCCCATTGAGATCGTACACAACATTAGATTTTTGGGTATGGTAAGTGACAGTTGTCTTACATGGTCGTGTCACATTGATGCTGTAATAGCTAAACTTAATAACGCGTATTACACTACTTATTATCTAAGAAACTATGTGAGCATTGAAGTACTTAAAATTATCCACTATGCGTACGTTAACAGTAGATTGAGGTATGGGTTGATACTATGGGGTTCTTCTACTAGAGCGCAGAGATTATTTATTGCTCAGAAGCGTATAGTACGATGCATAATGAACGTTCCATCTAGAACTCAGTGGCGGCTTGTCCATAGGGTCATTTGGTCAATGACCTCCCAAAAATTTTGACAATATATAAAGAAATATTAATTATTACGTGTTTTATTAAAATAGGTAATTTCCTCGCAAAAGTCGCAAATATACTTAACTTAAAAACTTAAAATTTATCGGCCGTTCCTCGTATTCCAACCTCCTGAACATTGGGCTGGCGGTGCGAATTGACCTCGTCGTATTAAAGCTACGCGGAAATATCCGAAGAACTCCCAGCGCCCGAACCGACCCGAACGTACGAAGTATATAATCTAGTTTGGGTCATAAGCCCACTATTTGAAATCGAATTTAGGTTAATTTCCGATGAAATGTTAGATGGCAGCACAAGTGCGTAGTTGGAAAAGTAGTTTTCGGATTTACCTGTAGTTCCTGTGTTTATAATTTATAACAGTAAACATGTGTTTTAACCTTGTTTTAACAACAGTTTGTCGAAAGTGCGTGTGTTTATAGCGATTTGTTTGTGATCTTTATTGAATCTACCAGATTTTCATTAGATTTTTTTTTTCGTTTGAGTTTAGGTATATTACTTTTCTTTTAATTCGATTTAGTTTAGTGTACATTTAGAAAGAAAATAATAAGCAAAGTAATATCTGCATTTTTTTTCGTCAGTGAATTTGTTCTTATCTCAATGTAATACGTTATTGTAATAAAATAAGAGCATACATATATATTGTTTGGTAATTATTGTCAACCTTTATGCATACTTTCGCGCATAAAGACATTTAACGTCGATTATTTACTTTAAAAACAAATATATGCGATTTTAACGAATGTGTTATTCAACACTTTTCCACTGCTAAAGAACGAAGAATGGACCTCCAGTTTAAGACTATTTAAAGCGGAATTTAAAGGTAAAATATTTATATTTTTTAAGTATGCCTATTTTTTAAATTTATTTTTGACCTCCCAGTATAATTGACCACGAGCCGCCACTGCTAGAACTCCATGTCGCCCTCTGTTTAGGCAATTAGGTGTCCTACCGTTACCATCCCTATATTTGTATGAATTGGGACTTCTGGCTTTTAAAAATAACCATACGTTTGTTAGAAATTCAGATAATTTTAACCGAATGACAACTAGGAATGCGGACGGAATAAGTGTTCCCATTCATCGAACAACTCTTTTTGAGAAAGGGCCAGAGTTTATGGCGATCAAAGTTTATAATAAGCTTCCAAAAAATATCAAATCTATAGGACAGTTGGGATTATTCAGGAGCTCACTAAAACGCTACTTAGCCGAATTAAGCTTTTATTCTGTAGCGGAATTTTTAAATATGTAATGTATTATAAGTCTAATGCACGTTTGATGAAATGTATTATTTATGTAAGAATATGTATGCATATAATTGACACTGCTTATACCACTTGATTTGGTCAACAGCAATAAATTATTATTATTATTATTACCTTAGGGCAATTGTCTACCAGCCATTCTTTTGCAAGGTATGAGGAATGTTTTGGATGGTTAACCGCGTAAAACTGAACAGTTTTTGGAATACCTAAATTTCTGGCACTTGCTTTCAAATTCCGTTTTAATACATGTAAATACTGCCATTTATCAATTGTAACATCTATAAATTGTAAATTGCCTACTACTGCGGCGGACATACACCTCCATACCATAACCGAGCCATCTCCATCCATATAGAATACATATAATTTGTAAGCTGTACGATTTTGGCTGTGAGTCACTGTACATACATACATATGTAAATACCTAATAATGTGAGCAGATTATAAAGCAGTTACATACATCCAATGTAATAATACAATTTTACTCCATACAAAATAAAAATGCAATAATATTCTAGAATTTATCAGTAATTAAATTTAACATTCGTATAATTGTTAAATAAAGTAATGACCATATAGTCATATGTTAGAACCAATGTTTAAATATGTAAATAGAACTAAAGTTATAAGTGCTTACTCACTTAGAAACAATGTAAATTTCTTTAATTTGCTTCTGTAATTTGGATCCCGCTTGTTACAATGAAGTATAAGTATGTAGGTCAAATATAAAAGATAATATTAATTTACTATGTTTTAAAAATATATGTATGTATGTACTGTACATTGTTGTTACTATTGAAAACATATTAAGCAAAATACTTACATGTATATGATAAAAATACTACCATCACCTTTGACTTAGGCTAAATATAATTGAATAAAGATAATTAGTATCAACATAATTAATTTTCCAATCACACATTATTGTATGGGTGCCTATATTTTTAGAAAATTTGTTATGATAGGCATAATTATATACGTGATATATTTAGCTTAATTTCTTAATGTGACTTACTTACATAAAATTATACTACAATGATATGAAAATCATATTTTGAATGCGTGCTCTTGTATAAATCATGACGACGCAAATTATGTATGTACGAATCAAATTAATTATAGTTCTAATAAGTGACGCATTAAAAACAACAAACAAAAAATGTAATTTAAACTTTCGCGTACCTATGTATGTATATGAGGACCTAATCTCGTAATATGTATATGTATGTACTTAAAATTTCAATTCTCTGGTATTTCATTACTGCTAATATTGTATACAGTCTGATTGATTTTACGTGTCCAAGCTTATATGTTTTTTAGTATAAGAGATAGAAGAAAAGTATAATAATCAAAAATACTCTACATTTAATTATTAACTATGTTACATAATCAAAAATACAAATTACACAAAAACAAAAGCACGTCACAAAACAGTTTTATTTTTTAAAATACAACGGTTGTTTTTTCTAAGTATTCTTAAAGAACTTGAAATTGTCTTTGCAATGATACCAAAAAAGTTATCATTATCTTGAATATTGCAGCCACCACAGTGTTTTTAAATTTAATTTTTGTCAAACGCTACAATTTATTAGCAACCTTAGAAAACAAATACGAAACTGTAACAGAAACAACTACACCACTAAATACATCATAGGGTAGACAGTTTTAAATTTGTACGTGTTGAAAGGGTTCCCCATTATTTTGAACATACACTCGAGCTCTGCTTAGTAAATTATTACCTACGTGCTTTTCGCAACATATAAGTACTTACTTGACGGCAGGCTTCGGTGATTCGATTTTTGAGATTGATAAGGTTTTCCGGACTGTCAAATAAACGTTTTGTTTAAGGTATCCCCAAACGAAAAAGTCCAATATAGAAAGATCGGGCGATCTGGGTGGCCAAGGTACTGGAGCACTATTTGCTATCAGTTTATGCCTAAACTTTTGTTGTAGAACATCCTAAACAATTCTTGCAGTGTGTGCGGGTACACCATCGTGCTGAAATCACATATCACGGCGAATGGCTAGTGGTAAATCATCCAGCAGATCATCGAATTCGTTTATAAGAAAATTTCTATCTATATTTCTGTAGTAAGAGTTCCTTCATAAAAATATGGTCCTAATACAAAATCATTCAAAACACCTAGCCACACGTTAACCGAGAATCTGAGTTGAAATCTGCATGGACGTATTTCTCTAGGAATTATGTCATTCCAATAATTATATTTTTTCCTGTTCAATATACCATTTCCTGTGAAGCATGACTCGTCGCTGCACATTATGACGTCAATTAAACGTATGTGATTAATCAGCCAATTACAAAATGTTAGTCTCCGTTTCTGGTCTCCCTGATGCAGTCCTTGTACTAATTTAATTTTGCACGGCTTCACTTTGTTATTTTTAAGAATTGAACAAAACTTGTAATACGTCAATCCTAAAGCAACCACTGCTTCGCGTATATAATATATAATTCCGTAGATGCGCTCTAAAATACACCAAAACCACAATTTCGTCATTTTCCACAATACTTCGTTGTCGATGTCTGTGCTGTACCCATGAACTAAAGCATCCAGTTGTGCGCAAATTTGCTTCCAGTCTGGTAAAAATTTGCGCATGAGGTTGTCATCTTTCGGGACACAAATGTAAATACATTGGCCTTGTTTCTTGTTTATTATCATTGCATAGAATAAAAACCTTCAACATATCCATTTTTTTATCGTTCGTGTAATTATTATTATTTGCTTGTATTGCACTAGGTATAATTATTATTACATTGAATAACAGATTGGCAGGTGCAAGCAATGCACAAATATGGACACCTATCCGTTTTTTTTTCTTTTGTTTGTATTTGGTTTCAAAGGTTACTAATAAATTGTAACGTTTGACAAAAATTAAATTTAAAAACACTATGGTGGCTGCAGTTTTCAAGATAATGATAACTTTTTTGGTAAAGAGAATTTCAAGCTCTTTAATAATATTTATTTACAAACTTCGACAGTGGAAGAAATTTAATTCATTCAGACATTTAATTGGTCTCAGATAATTATAATAAACAGTTAGCCATGCCTATCAACAAAATTTAAAGAAAACAAAAATTCAATAATACTTATATAGGATTATGTTTATAATTTCAGGAATAAATTAAAATATGTATTTTTGAATTTTTAATTTATAATCATAAGAATAGTGCTTGACTTGTATTTTATCTGTTCTCAACTAACATGTATTTTCAGTACCTATGTACATATAGTGTAATTTCTGACTTTATTTTGAGTTTTAGTACTATACATATAAATATACATATGTATGTATATGATGAAGGTAGTATGGTATATAGTAATTTTTGGAAAGTTCTGAAAGCTACCTACGTGTTAGTTGTATTATATGTTATTATCTAGCTCACGCCACAAATATATTTGAATACAGCAATTTCACGGCTACGAATCTTTACCAAGAAGTTGAACAGACATTTCTGATATCTAGTGTTATCTGTTACAAAGGGAGTTGTGTAAGAACTTTTCGACTGATTAAAAATTTATAGTTGATATTTCTTGTCTTCTAAAATGGAACTGGTATACGGTAATATACTGTTGTTACTATTACCTCCATAACCCACTCTTTCAGTAGTTATGGTGCGAACGCATAGTTAATAGAAAAGTGAGACCAATTTTCATTGTAGTATATGTATAAAAGATATGTATATTTAATTTTATTTTTTTAAAGATAGAATATATTGTTTTAAAATACTCTGAAACTTTCCACGGCCAGAAACCATAGTTACTATTGTCGGTAATGGATGTTGATAAGGAACAAGTTGAACAGAAAGTAAAAGAAAAATGAATAGATAAAAATTAGAATTTGATGGTATCTTCCATTATGACGACGAAATGATATAGAACTATAGAAGGCGTTTCCTAAGCAAGGAAACTACCAAAGCTTCTTTATATATAATGAAACACGCTGTATATTATGGACTTTTTAAATTGTGTTAACTCTCGTAAAAAAACTCTCTCTTAAAAAAAATATAGACCCGATTAATAGTTGTAAGTCAGTAGTTCTCTAAATATTTAGAACTCTTTTTCAAAGGTACAACCTGTTTAAATATGTTACTGTACGTTTAGTTTGTTTAAAATATCAGTAAGTACTATAGATCGTGTCAATCTCCATATGCAGTCTACATCTTATAGGAATTCAATACACGGTTGCCAAATCGTCCAACCAGCTTTACGTTGCACCTTTATTTGCATTTTATGACGGTTAAAACGTAAATAACCATTGTAACCGATCATTTTTGTTCGCGCTCTTTCTTACAACTTTTATTAAATCGATTTTAACCAGAGTTGGGACCTTATTAAACATTTTCAATGGTATACAGGGCAATCCAAATTAAGTGTTCACCATTGGTAACTTTGCAATTAGCAAACTTGTAGTACTTCTAACGCTCTTTTAGACGGAAGAATAAAAAAACAAATGAGCAGCGCGTTTTCAAGTTTTGCCGAAAAATATGTTTCTTTCAAATGGAAACCCCTGTATATTATATCATTTTCTGCTCGAACTTCAATTTTTGAACAAAAAATCTTATAAGAATTTTTTTACTGGGATTAAAAATACTTAAGTTATAATGAATAAACAAAAACTGTTAAGTCAAGTGCATTTCTATGTATCTATCAAAACGACGATAAGGCTATCTACCAAACGTCAAATATTAGTACAGTTTTATTAGTTTTTCACTCATAAGTTTCATTGTGCTAGTTATTAATTCGACAAAAAAATGATTTTTACCAATGCAGAAAAGTGTGATATGTTAGAATCTTATTTAGTGTGCAAAAAATCCCCTGGCAGGGCAAAAGAACCCTACACTGAATTATATCCACTCCGAACACAACCACATGAGCAATATTTTCTGAGACTGTATCGAAAATTTAGAGGCAATGATAATGTTTTTACCTAAACGAGGACAAAAAGCACTTTTATAATAAGCGAGACCACGGAAATTGCAGTTATCGCGTATTTTGAGGCCAACCGTGAGAATTCCATACTAGATATTGTCAATGAATCTGATTTGAGTCACGGTACTGTGCATAGGATTCTGAAGAAACACAAATTCATTCCTTATAAGTACAAACCAGTTTAAGTTTGTTTGCCAGGGGATGCAGAGAGTAGAATGTTTTTTGCCACTGGCATCTTAACTTTTGTCGCCAATATGTAAACAACTTTCGTTATATTGTAATAACCGATGAATCGAATTTCTCAAATTCTGGAGTGTACAATACAAAAAAAGATCATTACTGGTCAAAGAAAAATTTTCTTTTAGTACATCCAAAACGCCCACAAGTCCGTTTCAGTTTTAATGTTTGGTGCGGTTTAATTGGTTCAAGGATTCTTGGTCCTTTCTTTTATGAGGGCACTCTAACTGGTGAAAGGTACCTACATAGAATTTTTGACTGAAATTTTGAATAATTTCTTAGATGATCTGGATCTCATAAGTAGACAGAATCTGCATATTCAGCAGAATGGCGCACCTGCGCACAACTACAGAGGTACTCAGCAACTTTTAAATACTATTTTTAACACTTCATGGATAGGAACAAATGGTCTTATTCAGTGGCCTCCCCGATCGCCAGATTTAACGCCACTTGATTTTTTTATGGGGTTATTTAAAGACCCAGATTTATAGGCAAAGGTATAAAAACGTAAACGCCCAAAAGATTGCAGTTAGTGAAAAGATAAACCAAATAGATGGTAGGGCCATACTGAAGGCAGTTCGAGAAGTAAGGAAGCGTGTACAAAAATGTATTGAACAGCAAGGTGGTACTTTTGAACATCTTCTATGAAAAATCAGTGATTTTTATTTTCTTTTAATGATAAGTTTATGTATAAAATAAAGTTTATAAAAGTTATTTAGCTGTTTTCGTTTATGCATCATAACTTCATTATTTTTAATACCAATAAAAAATTCCTTATAGGATTATTTGTTTTAAAATTGTAGTTCTAGCAGAAAATGATATAATATACAAAGGTTT